>JAODAL010006859.1:0-129935 GCA_025379985.1 Phyllomedusa bahiana | reverse complement strand
AGACATAAAACTAAAAAAACATTTGCAAATATTTTTTTGAGCCATCAATCAAAGCCCTTTCAAGAAATTTAATTTCTACCTCCACCACACTGTAAACAGAAGATGATGGAGAGATTTCTTACTTTTGTAAAGAATATTCTTTATTTCCCTGATATGGTGAAATCTGAGAATACCAGTTTATTGTTGTTATTATAATTTTCCCTGAAGGATATTAAAATCTATGCCCTTTGCCCACCTTTTTGGGATTAAGTAATGGAACATTGTAAGGGTATGAGCTGCCCGAGGAAGATCATAGATAAAGATATGATTGAGTTTTCTAATATTAAGTGATTTGTTGATAACATTGAACTTTTCTAAACCTCTTTGGTGACCACATACATTTGGTCTGCCAAGGTCACAAACAAGAGCTAAAAGTAAGTTACTTCCTTTTAAGTTTGTTTAATCTCATTCCTGCAAATTTACTGATACCATTTATGTGAAAGAAATAAAAAGAAAACCTCTATATTATTTTTAAATAAGTTACTAAAAGAAGTAAAATGTTTCCTTTCATGGATTTTACTTTATTAAGATAATAGGATGTATCTGATTTGGCATTATGTTGCAGACCGTTTTGGCAAGCACACAAAATCAGATATGCAAGGAAAGATTATTGACTGGAATGAATTATGAATCTCAATGCCAAGAAAAGATAAGCTGGCAGACACAGCAAACACTGCCTATCCCCTCATATCAATTATGGAGAAACAGAAACTCTATTTCATCAGTCTTACAATGACATCGAAGACACTGGATGTCCCTTATCTGTGGATGTAGAAAAGCCAAAGCCATTTTATTATTTCTGAAATAATTCAGGATAAGAAAAGAACTCTTTGATAGCTATCTGACGAGTTTGGTGCCACCCCTTAGGTGGTACAACATCAGTACGTATAATCATCTTCCATCAGGTTGATTTATGAAAGCCACAATCATTAAAAATTTATTTTATTTTCATAATGCAAAACAGGGTAATGAATTTAAATAAAAAAAGCTCAAATGCTTCCAAAAATGCAGACCAAGTTAAATAAGAAGTCCACAGAAGATGACCTGATTGAGCAGGTCAAAGGGAAATGAATAATAGAATATATAAAATATAATATAAAAACAGAAGTTTATGCTCCCCTTCCCCTGCTCTTTAGTTCTTTCGCTGGCTCTCCTCATCTTCTGTTTACCTTTTCTGAATGAGGTGTCATCACTGCAGCTGATGATTGGCTGCAATGGTCACTTGCCTCTGCTTGTATCACTATTTGGAGCTGTTCATTTCCGAACAGTGATGTAAAATGAGTCCACTCTATAGGCAACGGGTGCCAACTGATTATTACAGCTGACACACACCACTAACAGCAGAGATTGAAGCCGGCTCAATCCCTGCTTTTTAGCCATTTGGACACTGTGATGGGGCATCTAAATGAATGAGGAATTCTGTTCCTCTCTCTGATTGTCCACCTTCCTCCCCCAAGATTACAGGGTGCTGATTGGTTACCATGACAGCTGGAAGAGTAATCATTCTTCCATGGCCACCATGTTAACATTTATATTCCTTACTGCCCCAGGCAGGAAAGCATAGAACTGCCATCTTGGTACACCTGTCTGCATTATTTATACAACATATAACAATAACAAGCCATCAAGCCCCCTAGTGGACAAGTACTATAGGGTGACTAAATGTAAAAGTAAAAAAATAAAAGTTTTCAAAGTATAAAGAATAATAAAAATGATCAAAAGTTTAAATGACCTTTTTTGTCATTTTACAAATAAAAAAAATACACATAATTGCTATTGCAATATCTGTAAAAGTGTGATCGAATAAAATATAACATAATTTCGCCTGTATGCTGAACACAGTAGAAGAAAATTGTGGTTTTGGTAATTTCACGTCCCTAAAAATTGGAATAAAAAGTGATAAAAAAGTCATATGTATCCCATAATGGTACCAATATAAACTACACTTCAGCCTGCAAAAAATGCACCCTCACTCAGGTCCATAGGTGGAAAAACAAAAAAAGCTATTGGTTACAGAAAAGAACTCTGAAGTCACATTTTTAAAAGTACTAAAAACATCAAAATCTAAAATATTTGGTATCACTGGAATTATACCGACCTGCAAAATACAAATAACATAATTTAAACAGAAAAATAAACTGCATAAAAAACTAAATCCCTGCAAACATGGCGCAAGTAAGTTTTTTTCACATTTCACCCACTTAGAATTTTGTTTTGGTTTCTCAGTACATTCTATGGTATTGTCAATGACCGTATTAAAAAGTTCATTTTGTTCTGACAAAAAAAACCCTCATATGTCTCCTTAGATGGAAAAAAAAGAAAGAAAAAAATTGGCTCTTGGAAGGCGAGGATAAAAAAAATATTATCGACTGCCAGAAAGGGGTTAAAACACATAAATGTATATACAGTAGTAACCAAAAATGTAAAGGGGAAAATAACCCCACTGGAATAAAAAATAAGGATTTGTATTCATTATTTTTGTAACCCAGTTGTGTTATTTGCCACATTAAATTTTTGGGTAACACCTCATTGTGCTTTTATAGGTTTTAGGTGTTTTTTAAAATTGCAACACCATTCTTTATGTGTCTTGGGTATTTTTAAGATCATGACAGCCTTCTTTCTGTGTTTCAGGTGTTGTTAACATTACAACAGCTTTGTTATATGTTTCAGTTTTTAACATTACGACAGCCTTTTGTCATATTGCATTTGAATAAAATTTTTAATTTTGCTATTTCTTAGTCACTTTATGGTCATTGCAAACTGTTACATTAAATAGTCTCCTATATGTGCTTGCAGAATTTTATAAAAGAGGCTGGCAGTTTATAGTTTAAAACAAATTATGTTTAGCTTGGATTTACTGATTTAAATCCCTACTTCTTCTGAGTTTACGAGTTGTATTGATGGTCATAGCGTGAGCACAACCTGTGAATATTCATATAAAGATAGCTGTCAATCACCAAAGACCTCTGCCCATTGAACTCGTAAGCCCAGGAGCAGGGATTTAAATGAAATTCTGAATAGATGTATTGAATGTTTTCTAACAAAACTAAATCAGCCCTGCTTTTCTTGCTCTATAACAAGCTATGCACAGATAGAGATGCATATTCAAAATGACAGGTTCACTTTCCATTGGATCAGTGAAAAAGATGCTCTTATTTTTTGAAAAAGTCTATGCAGTGATACCTTAAAATATAACATTGAATCACTTTTGTAACAACCATAGTAATTAATATTTTGTCATTTTTACTTTACATCTTATGGTTTATGAATAGCTAAGACAGTGTCACGTCAGAGTAAGTGCAGTGGGCCCTGACTGCCACCCAGCCCACTTTCCCTGCCTACTTGGCTGGCTGCCCTAAATAGCAGACCCCAACTGGATGATAAACCCTATGCTACTATGTGCAGGGCCGTCAGGGGAACGTGGAGTCAAACAGTCCGGGTCGATAGTGGTACGGGTACGTCAAAGCCACGAATCGGAAACGAGGAGAATAACGGGAAGCAAGCCAAGGGTCAAAACACAGGAGGTAACGCGGTACAGAATCGGAGAACAGAAACGTAGTCGAGGAGCAAGTTGAAGTCAGGAGATCAGGAGTAAACAAGGTAATCAGGGGAGCACAAGGGATAACCTTTCTCAGGCAAAGACTGACAGAAATGAGCGAGTTTAAATGAGGTGCCCGGACCCCGTCCCAGCAAACGATTGGTGCGGCCTTCCGGCTCTCCTATTGGTCAGTGCGACACACCCTCTGACCTGATTAGGAGCCGAGCTGTCACTCCTAGGCTCATCAGACCGGCCTCTCCCTGGGTGTGTCGACTGACCAGAGGGATTAATCCCTGCAGTGCCTTGCTGCTTCCCAGCGGAAACATGTGCCATGACAGATATACTATTAAGCTAGGTCACAGTTAGAGGAAAGATATCTAGCACTAGTTAGACAAGCCTAGTGTCTTCTGCATGATCCACGACTGCTTGATTATATAGAAAATATAACATGTTTACAACATCACACAAAGTAGATTTGCTTGAATAAATGGTTGTTACACAAAAGGTAATTTACATAAAGTAAAACTACTGCAACTTGGAAAAAGACAAGATAATGGTCCATCAAGTTCAATTCAGATTCATTGTAAGTATATTATATTAATCAAGGGAAATCATAATAAAACTCCAAGTCATCCATCTACCAATTTAGTCTGGATACCCTAAAAAATATATATTATCCGGAACTATGAAAAGAATGTGAACATGTGTTGACAGGCCTGAAACCTACTACAACAACTAAAAAATACATCCAACAAAAAATTATAATAAAACAGAAGTTTATTTAACATAAGTAAAAAACAAATAATAGAAAAATGAAACAAAAAATCCAAGTCCAGTACACTGCTCCCAGAAAAACAATAGCACAAGGGTCATGTTTTCAGTATATCCTACAGAATGCACTGACAATAATTAAGTCACCTGTGCAGCATAATTAAATCACTTGTGCACTGCTTAGGAAAGCCAGAAAACATGACCTGTTGGTGGGGCATGAGTTCTGGAGTTTGGGAACCCCTGGTCTAGGGTCACAAAAATGAAAAAAAACAAACACTGGAGAAAATGCTGTAAAGAAACTACAAAAATACCAAAATGCAAAAATACCAATGTATAAATCCAGTAATTTAAATAATACTTAACGAAGAGGCATCCAGTGGGTAAAGAAAAAAAGAAGTGACCACTAGGTCCCTGTGCAGCCCCAACGCTGACGCTTCTTCAAGGGTAGTGGGTAATGTGAGGTGAGGTAGGGTATATATGGAGAAGAACAAACAATGATCAGGTGGTAAAATCCTAAAACGGAAGTGCCTTTGGAAAGCATCATGCGTTCCAACAGCCGGAAATAGATAATAATCATGTTCCCCAATAATAAATAACATATAAGTTAATGCTACAAACATACATATAAGTTAATATATAGTTCCACATAAATATAAATACATAACTATGAGGCCTCAGAATATCCTGTAAAGCAAGCAAATCGCTCATGGAACACACCATATGTTCCACTGTTACTTCTGGTACCGGAAGTATGTCACTGGTGAGTAGCGCAAATCAACCAATTATGTAAGGCGCCAGATACATACAAAGACATTTTGCATAGACAGTCACAACACACATGGACAACACATAAACAAACGGACACGTGACACTTATGTTAAATAAACTTATTTTTTATTACAAGTTAGTCTTCTTGACCAAACACTTGGCAGTCATACCAGTTCAATTATTTATTAGAATTTGAAATATATTTGACAGCCACAATTCTATGTATTAGCCAAATGATCATTTGCTACAAATTTTACTTCAAACATTTTTAAGGTGATCATACACATGACATAAACCCAGACTAATATTAATTTTGAAACAGAAAACTTTGGTACAGGTAGCTAACCAGTAGGATAGTGTAGTACCAGTAGGATGTCTTTTCTTTTCCTCTATTGCTCTTGGATGTAGCAAAATTTATTAGGCATCGATAACTTACTGCAACAAAATAGTTTATCTCAGAAACATTGAGAAGTTTGGGATAATGCTCTGTGCCACAGGCAGGGCTGGGATAACAGGTAGGCGACTGTTTAGAGCCCAACTTCATCCCAAGCAGAAAAGGGGACGCAAGGTGGTATGGAGAGGACAGAATTTTCCATTGATGGGGCACTTAGAAAACATATTACTGAAGCAGCTGGCAGTCACCAATAAGGGTTGTGTTCCTGCACAGTTGAACATTGTCCAGTGAGTATGAACAGTCACTGTGTGCAGAGACACATCCTTTCGAAAACTGGAATGATAACAGCCAGCTTACAGAATCAGTACTATAATTCTAGAAGAATAACAGAGGAACAGCACAACACAGAGTTATAAGAGAAGATGCTCCAGAATTGTTATTTCACTGGGAACACGGGTACTTACAGACATGTCAGGAGATGCAACAGGTTCTCTTACGGCTTTGCTATACCTGTATTATGTCCTTAGGAGCTAAACAGTGTCAATACTTAAATCAATATATTTATGCCCAAACTGCATTAAAGGGGCTTTCTGGGATCCCAATATCGACCCCCTTCGGGGGGACCTTAAAATATCAAAACCGGTAGGGGGAGGTGGGTTACTTCTGCCCCATTTTTTGAGGGGTTGGAATGGGACTTTGCAATTTTTATTGCAAATTTGCTTTTTGATTATTTGTGCATTTAATAGGACGTGTAAAAAAGGGAAAAAAAAATGCAAAGGGCTGATCGACAGGGGTGTAAGCTTCCCCTCCATAAATCTGATTTTAAAGGGGCCTATCCCCATACCCCTAATTTTAATCGGGGGTTGGTTCCTTTAAATCGGTCCTTTGCTTCATAAATATCTCATTACAAAAGACTTTTTAAAAATCATTTTTATAATAAATTTTAAAAGGGGTTCCCAACCATATGGTATAACGTAAATGACAGGAAGCAGCTCTGAAGCTAATAAATTTAAATTAACGGGAAAACCCCAGTGCCACCCCTTTGGCCTAACTCCTCACAGAACCCCTGGCACTTAAAAAAAAATGGGCGACATCCCCAAAAATCCGGGCAAAAGAGGGGGGGGGAGGAGGGAGAAGGTTTTTGGGAAGTAGAGGTGTAACGGAGTTTTCCTTTTCCCATGAAAAATTTTAAAATTAAAGTAAACAGGTTGTAAATATTGTACAGCATAAAACATAAGCATGACAGAGAACCAGCAGAGAAAGAAAAAACATTACAATGCTAAAACATTATTTCTCATGTACAGACACTAACTGTATCTGATGTCTCGGCTCACTGCTCCCATACTGATCTCTGTGTCAGAGAGTTCACAGGCCTGTGCTTCTCAGACAGCTGGCTCACAGAGGTAGAGTTGGACAAACTGCTTCCACCTTCTGCCCTCATATTACACAGAGGTACCAGCCTCATTATAATAGAATAATATTCAAGGAATCGTACGAAAACTTAGGGCCACAAGTATGAAAATGTTTCTGTCAAAAAACCATTTTTTTGGGCCCTAGTAAAACTAGGGGCCAAAAAAAAATGATTTTTGACCTAAACAGGTTCAAACAGTGGCCCTAAATTTCAATACTTTTGCAGTTTTAAAATTCAAAGTAGGGTGTATTTCATAACTATGTTTCATAAAAAAGTCCCCGCACATGTAATACCCGTTTCTGAAAAAAAAAAATCATGTACAGTGTACAGGAAAGTAGCTTGCATTTATCTGGCATCTCTAAGAACCCGTCTGGCACATGGCTTCTTTTTCATTTGGTCTTGCAGGCAACTTCTGCCCAAATTTCTAAACTCTATTTCCCAAATCATATACTGACGGGAAACAAAAAGGGATTTTTAAAAATGCAAAAACCTCCATAGAAGTAGTAGAGTTTTCCCTACAAAAATTTTTCCCCTCACAATGTACTTTATTTGTCAGAGTTTTAAACATATTTTGGGGGTTTAAAAATTTCTTGACATCACAAAATTTAGAAAATCAAACTTTTATAGACGGGTTGATGCCCAAAAAACAATACCCTTTCTCTTTAAAAGTCGTCAAATTATGATTTTGGGGGACAGATTCTTGTTTTGCACGTTTTTAAATCATCACGTAGATTCTTTACAGCAACTTCATCACATGGGACCCTTTAAAAGGGGGGACTTCTATGGGAGTTTTTTTCTAGTCTTTGCTCTGTGACCGGGGAAAAATCACTGTGCAAGGAGCAGGAGGGGGTTTGAACTGTAAACTATCCCCTTTATTGTGATGGGGGGACCCCTGGGGTTATCTATAAAACTTTGGGGTTGATCGTTTCATTTTAAACCCTGTTGAAATAAATCATGACAGCCAACGGGGGAATCTTTCTCACAAAAAAAGGAAAGGTGTAAACTATTATTGGCCAGGGGCCAGAGTGAAAACTGTAGGCCCTTAAGAATTTTTTAAAAAAAAATTTTTGAAATGATGGGGGAAATTTAAAAAAAAAAACAACCAAAAAATTCAAAAAAAAATTTTTTTAAAAAAAAAAGCGGGGTTTTAAAAAACAATAAGCCATTTTTTGATCCCCAACATTCCCTTTAAAATACCCGTTCAGATTTTGGTTGGTTTTTAAAACTTTTGTTTTGTAGCCCCGGGCCTTTTACTGTATATCTCCCCTTTAGCAATGTTTTTCCCAAACTTTAAAAAAATTTTTGGGCCCCCTAACTGTTTAAAAATTTTGTAAGTAATTTAAAAAACACATGCCCAAAAGGCTTTTTGGTATAAACCTATATATTAATAGTTTGTAGGAAATTTGTAAAATAACTCTTGATTGCAAAATTTAAATTTTTCTTTCCTGCTAGCTAGCAGATGTAGATAAATTCACAAATTTTCAACTTTTAAGGGGAAAAATTTTTTTTTAGCTGGTGCTGGGAGAGTAGGGGGAGGGGGGAGTTTTTAAAACGGGAAAACCCTTTTGCGGTAAAAAAGGGGATTTTTTCTAGAAGAAATGCAAATAGTTTGGGTTTGGTTTTTACCCTGGTCCTGGTTCTGATCTAGATGAGAACTCAATCCTGGAAAAACAAATTGTACAAAAAACCTTGCTAAGTTTTTCTTTTGTTTTTTCTGTTTTAAAGTTTTTGGGGTTTTTTTTTAAAAAATTTTTTTTTTTTAAATTAAATTTTGAAATCAATTAACTCAATGGTGTGTGCCTTTCTATGGTTTCTCTCCATCTAAAAAGTTATACACAATAAAAATTCCCCAACAAAAAAAATTTTTAAGTTTTCCAAAATGCTTGAATAAAAAAATGAATATATGTCCTTTACCCCTCTCCCCCAAATTCATTGCGGGAAGTTGCCGGGTAGTTTTTTCCGTCCGTCCACTGTATATCCTCTAAATGGTACATGACTGTTTGCACCCCATCCCACAGTAAAATTCAGCAGCCCATCTGCAACCCATTGACATCTTTTCTCTTTAGCATTCATGTTCAAAAACGGTAATGTTAATGTTATGGACAAACCACTAAGCCACTGACTGGCTGCAGTGGTCATGAGCCATTCAGAGGGATTAAGAGTAAACTGAGACTGGAGAAGGAAAAAATCCCCAAAGTTTCCCGCTGCTAATCAGAAAAACATGTTTTTCCAAAATTTTTTTGTTTTTTTGCTTTTGGGAAATTTCTCCCTTTTAGGGATTTTTTAAATTTTTAAAATCCTTTTGGGTTTCTGTTTTAAAAATTTTTCCATTTCTTATTAAAAGGTCCTGGGGTCAGTATTTTTTTTTACTATTTCCCAATTTACAATTAGCTTCTCATTGGGCTCTCTAAAGTAAATGCTTCTTTTAAAGGGGTTTTTTCTCAAAAACATCGTTTTTATCTTACCTCGTCCTGTTTTCTTTTTTTCATTTTGAACCCCGGGGCGTTTTTTTACTGGCTTCAAATAGGCTGCGTAGAACCCCGGGTCTTTTAGTTTATGGAAACCAGGGGTGGCAGCCTATCAGGATAGCTCAAATGGTTTTTTAGTATAAAAACCCTTGGAAGCTGAGGCAGCCCATAAAGGGGAAAGAAAATCTCAGAATAGGTGGGAACACTTTTTAAATGGACATATTTTCCAAATTGATTTCCCTTTTTGCAAGACTTTAACAAAAAAAAAGCAATCCTTGTAGGGGAGACAACCCCTTTTTTTTTAGACATTTAAAAAAGTGAAAAACTAACTTTCCCAGTCCCACAGAAGTTCTTTTCACTTATCCATGTTTGGAAACCAAAGTTAAAACCTGACTTAAAATTTTAAAAAAATCACTTTAAAATTTTAGAGCTTCCCCCCCGGGAGGAAAGAGAGAGGGGGATTCCACCCCGACGAGATAACCCAAGGGTTTAAAATAAAAAACTTTATTTTTTTCCAAAAAAAAAATTTAATTATTGTTCTTCAGATTAAGTACATGGCTGCCCTTAAAATTAAATCCTTTGGGTTTTAGGAATGACTCATATGCAAGCTAAAAACCCCCCCAAATAAAGGTTTTTTATTAAATAAAAATTTAAAATTGCTTCACTGCTAAAAAATTTGTTTCATGTAAGGAAAACAGAAAGGTCAGATTTTTGGCAAGACAAAAATTTTTTTTCACCCATAGAAAATAATTTGAAAAATTTAAACAAAAAAAAATTTTTCTTCCCCAATTTTAAAGATAAAGTTTAAAACATTGGGATTAAAATTGTGGGCTTTTTGAGCGTTTTTTAAATATTTTGTGTGACTTCCATTTAGGGGTTGAAGGACTGCATTTCCAAAACTTTTCGACAATGATTCCCCTACAATTTTTTTGTTGAAGACATCAGGAAAAAGCAAAAAATGGCCCGTTTTGGGCCCCCCAGGTTTGTAAAAATTTTTTTGGGTTTTTTCTTTCCCAAACTTCCTCCCCTTTTATCCCAACCCCCAAAAAATTGGGTCAATGATTTTTCATGGCTGGGGGACTGGGTGGCCCGGGGCTGGAGCACCTTGATCTTCTTTTCCTTGAGGGAAATTTTATTTAGGGGATGGATGTATGAGATGGGCACCATCCTGCTGTAAAATGTGACCCCTTTTATTAAAAGGAATGTTTAGAGGTTTCTAATACCCTTTTTGATAAATTTTTGGCTATGATATTGCCTCCACATTGAAAAATTTTTTCGCACAAACCCCCCCACTGGGTTTTAACCCCCGGGCCCTGATCTTTCCCCCACCAAACTAACTGTTTTTGGGTGTATTTTTGGGTCCAAAACGGGCCCCCATAGGTTTTCCTGCGTATTTGCAGGGGGCTTGGGTGTAATTCAACCCGAAGATTCCCCTGAGAAAATCACCTTTTGCCACTTTTTGCGTCCCTTTTCCCCTTTATCAGACTGTGGGGGCCCTTTGGGAAAAGCCACATGTTTTTTAATTGCCTTTTTCTAAGTGGGGGGGTGGCTTCTGGGCATTTATTCGGGCCCTGGGGTCCATCTCGAGACAGGAAAACCTACAAAATGTTCCCGTTTTCACAGGGGCTTGGGGGTAACCAGGCCTGTTTTTGGGGCTGTGCTGAATGGAAGAGGGGCTGGCTTTTTGATTTTTGAACCCAAAAAATGGGTTCCCCCTGAGCAGTTTTTTTGCCCGGGGTTTTGTGGGGCCTGGGGTTGTCAAAAACATCTCCAGTTCTTTTAAAAAATTTTTTAATTCTTTGTTTCTTGATGCTGAACACATTAAAGGGGACCAGCCACCTCTTGCAGTGGATTGGTTTCAGGGCCCTTTTTTTAAAAAAATCAAGGCTTTTTGGGGCAGGGGGGATTTTTGGCATGTTGCAGAGGTCGTCAGTTAAGTGGGGAAGGATTTTGGGGGCAATTTTAAGGGCAAGGCAACAAAACCCTTTTTTTTTGCTAAAATCTAAACCCTTTTTTGTTTTCCTTTAAAATTATCAATATTTCAGCATTAAACAAATTTTTTTTGTTAACAAAACCTTTTGGGAGGGTTTCAAGGGTTTCAGATGAGTTTATTCCTAAAAAACCAATGGAAATTTTTGTCGGTTATAAGCCTTTTGGTTTTTCCCCAACATGGATAAGGGACGAAAATTCTGGGCAGGGACTGTAATATGATAAAATGAAAAAAAAAATACAATTAATCACAGTAAAAAAAAAAAATTTTGTATAAAAACAATGACTATTGTTATCTTATTTGGGAAAGGTTTTTTAAACCCTTTTGGGAAAATTTTTGGTCGCGCAAAACCAGTCCCGTAACATCAGACATGTTTGGGGGGTTTTAAAACAAAGCCTAAAAAATTTTCAAAAGTGCCTTTAAAGGTCTTTTTACAATAGGACTTGTCCCCTTAATGCCCAAAACCAAGGTTTACTTTTGTGCCGGGTTGGCCCCATCCATTTTTAAATTCAATTTTACTGTATTCTTCTTTATCCACTGGTAACAATCTTTAATATGAATTTTATTCCCCAAGCTACATTTTAAATGTCATCTAAGCCCTTGGGCCCCAAATGGATTGTTTAAAAAAATGGGGAGGGGATCTTCATCGTTTTCTTTTAATGGGAAAAGATTTTTTTTTTCCCCTCTGTATAAAAATCACATAGATGTATGGCTGGAAATAGGTAAATATTGAAGTTAAATATTGGAACAGAGTTTTGAAAAGTGTCTCTATTTAAATAGCAAAATGTTTGTTCTTTTTTTTGGACCTTCAAGTGAAGGGGCAGTGAAATCACAAAGTTTAATAAAAAATGGAATTTTTTTTCACCCTGACGCACTTTTGCCATGTTCCGCTTTTTTTTTTTTACGTGCTATCCATTCTCTGCTGTGTAATAAAAGAAAATTTGGGGGATGACAGTAAGAAAAGAAAGAATTTTTCAAAAAATTTTTATTTTATTAAACCCCCTTAAGGGGGGCCCCGCCCTGTTTTGCCTTCCTGACACAGCCCTAATTTTTTTTAAATTTTGGGCAAAAGTGCAATTTTTTGTGAGGGAAAAAACTTTTTGACACTTTCCACCCATCCAGTGATTCAGAGATATTTTTTTTGTGACAAATTGTCTTTAATTTAGTAAAAAATTTTTTATCCATACAATCCTTTTTGTTTGTGAAAAAAAATCAAAATTTCAAAGAAAAATTTTTGGAAAAAAATTTGCGTTTTTAAATTTTTCAAAAAATTTTTTAGGCGGCCCAAAACGGTTTAATTTTTTCACCCACAAAATAGTTTATAACTAGCATTACCAAAAAGTCCACTTAGGGGTTTGGGATCATTTTTTTAAAAAGTCTTTTCTTTTTTTTTACGGGAAATTTAAGGGGGTAAAATTTAGTAAATTAATTTTTTAAAATTTTTAAGAAAATTTGCAATATTTCCTTTTTTTTTTGGGAAAAAAATCAAGGGTTTTGCTTTGGGTTTGGGGCCTTTCATTTAATTTTTCCCCCCTAATGACGCCATCGAGAAACTAGACCCCTTAAACAAATTTTCAACATAAATTTTGGAAGTTTTTATAAACCCCCTTTAAATATTTCATAGAAAATTTAAAACAAAGTGGGGGTTTAAAATTTCAAAAATTTAAACTTTTTTTTTTTTCAGATTTTTTTAAAATTTATCCCCTTATTCATGGGAAAAACGGTAAATTACTAGGTAAATGCAACCCTTTAAAAACAATTCCCCCCGGTTGGGGGCCGTTTTTTTGAGATATTTCCCCCCATGTGGCCCTAGTGCCCTTATTTTTCCTCACCCCTAAGCCCCAGAATAGGAGGAGCACCTACTAACCTGGGGGCCATTTTTTAATACGATTTTTTTTTAGGCCCCCATTTTAGGTTTTGGGGGGCACCCCCAAGGTGAAATTTCCCTAAATAGACTGCAAGTTGGAAACTACACCCTTAATCAAAAATATAAAGGGGGGCATTTTGGGAAAAAGACCCCAAGGGGATTCCCCAAAAATTTTTTTTGCATAAGGCTTTGAAAATTTAAAAAAAAAATTTTTTTTTTTAAAATTTTAAAAAGAAATTTTAAGGCTTAAAATGGGTTTTATATTTTACAAGGAATCCGGAAAAAAGAACCCCAAAACTCTGTTAAGGGAAATTTCTTCCAAGTTCGGGGAATTTCCCTAATTTGGGGTAAACTGCTTTTGGGCGCATTGGGGGGCGTATAAGGGAGGGAGCGCTATTTGGGTTTTGGAACGCAGGGTTTTGGGGGGGCCATGTCGGGATTTCCCAAAAACCCCCCCCAAAATACAGAAACAGGGAAAAAAATTTCCCGAAGGGCGCCCCATTTTTGGGTTCAACAACCCCTCAGGGATCTCATCTATGGGGTTTTTACTGTGCATTTTGGGTGCACAGGTGTTCCATATTTTTTTTTTTGCATTGGGCCGGAAAAAGGGGGGAAAAAAAAGGCCCTTCAGTCATTGTTTTTTGAGTTTTTCAATTTTACAGATTTTGCCGTGCGTGTTTAAAAGAGTTTTAACTTTTCTATGGGGGGCGGGACAATTACAATGATATAATTTTTTTTTATAGTTTTTTTCTGGTTTTTTTAATTTTAGAAGTAAAAATACCTCTAATAAAAAAATTTCGTTTTATTTTTTGTTGGTTTCCCATTTTTGACAGCCTTTAAATTTTTTATTTTTGGGGTGCAGAGCTGGTATTGGGGGGGTTGTTTTTTTCGGGAAGTTGAATTTTTATTGGTCCCTTATTTGGGGGGCATATGATTCCCATTTCATTTTTTTTAAGGGTTTTTCCCCAGGGTGTTTTGAACAAAATACAGCAATCTTTGGGGAAATTTTTTTTTTTTTATTTTTTAAAAGCCCGTAAATGTATGGTATTTAGCATGGTAAAAATTTACTAAGCAGGTCCAATTTCGATTACACCGATAAACCCCAAATTTTTATATTTTTTAAAGTTTTACTGCTTTTATACAATAAAAACACTTTTTTTCAACCAGGAAAATAAATTTTTTTTCATCGCCATAGTCTGGAGCCATTAATTTTTTAAATTTTTTTTGTGCTTGGGGGCTGTTTATTTACTTGTTTTTTGCGAAAAAGAGGGTTTAAATTTTTTTTTAGTATCATTTTTGGGGGGACAAGCCCTTTTTTATCGCTTTTTAAAACCATTTTTTTGGGGGCCAAAGGGTGGAAAAAAACTGCAATTTCCCGAGGTGTTTTTTTTTTTTTATTTTTTTTAAAAGGGCCCCACCGTGCAGTATTTTCCCTGGGGGTAAGGTTTTTGCTTTTTCTTTTGGGGCCCCTTCATTAGACAAATACCCTATTTATAAAAGTTTTTTTTATTTGAAAGCACTTAAAAAAAAAAAGGGAAAAGGGGGGGTTTTTTATGTGTAAAACAAAAAAATTTAAAACATCGCTATTTTTCTGAGGGCTATAAAATTTTTTAAATTTTTTCCCTTAACAGAGCTGTATAAGGACTTTTATTTTGGGGGGATGAACTGATGTTTTAATTGGTACAACTTTGGGGGTTTTTTAGGAGTTTTTGATCGCGTTTTATTCCCTTTAGTGCTGGGGGGATGAACAATTTAAACTTAATTTTTGGATTGTTTTTTTTTTTTTTTTTTTTTTTCACGGGTTCAACCCTACGGGTTAATTAAAAATTTACAGATTTTAGGGCCCGGTGTTACGCACGGGAGATACCAAAAAAAATGGGTACTTTTTTTATTTTTGGGCTTTTTTGGGGCCGATTGGCCCTTTGTAAGGGGAAAAAAGGGGGGTGTAGGTATTTTTATTTTATTTTTCGTTTTTGTGTTTTTTCTTGTTTTTTTACTTTTTTTTTTCTTTTTTTTTTTAATTTTTTTACATTTTTATTTTTTCTTTTTTTCCCCCCTAGGGGATTTGAAAGAGAATCTTTAGATCTCCCATTCCAAAAGGGAACATGGGATAGCTTGTTGCTATGACTGTTTCCCATGGTTTAAATGTCAGTCACGATGCCGGGAAAATGCCCACAGTGCAAAGGCCGGGCATTCCCTGACGTCCAGAAAAACCCGGAAGGGATTCTCTGCCCTCCGTGCTGTCTGTAGGAAGGGGAGGGGGTGCAGGGACCCCCCAAACCTGCGCTTGCTGCCCGGGGCCGGGCAAAAGACGCAGGAGGGAAACGAAACCCCCCTGGGTCATTTAGTTTTTTTGGCCCCCCGCCCCCCTCGGGCGCGATAAAAAAAGGGGTTAACCGGGGCCCCCCCCTGGAGCGATCCGGGGTCGGGGCCCGGAAAGCTGCGGGATTTTCAGCTGGGAATTTTTACAGCTGGGCACCCCCCCCCGGGCCCAAACGCCCCGGGAAATCTGCTTTAGAGTTGCGGATCCTCAGGGGTATCCCCTATGTTTCCCGGTCGGAACCCCAAAAGAATGGACGTATGGATACGTCCTAAAGGGCGTTAAAAAGGGGTTTTAAAACAATTTTTAAAAAAACGACAAGTAAAATTTAAAAATTTTTAAAAAAAAGGGGAAATACTTCCTTAATACTAAAAACCGGGAACACCAAGAAACCCAAACTGTAAGGTTTTTTGCAAAAATAGGGAAAAAGAAAGGGAAATTTCTAAGAAAATGCAAATGATCAAATTTTCAAGCACCAAGCTCCAATCTGTGACAAAAAATATAAAAAATTTAAAAAATGTAGCCATGTTAAGACTACAAAAAAATCGATCAAGTTTGGGGGGGGAATATTAAAAATGCCTACTGTTCATTGACACTTGTCCCAAACTGAGAGACACAGAATCTGTAAACTGAGAGACATGGGTTAATCCTTCTATCAGTTTACTACACCTCTTGGCCAAGATGTCAGCACTGTTCAATGTTGGGGTTTTTCCCCCCAAGGGTGGGAAAACATCACAAAATAGAAATAAAAAGGGAAAAAGGTTGCAAAGAGGTGAAGCGCTGCATGGACAGATCGTCTGTTGGATGAATGGCAACAAAACCAGAATTTGGCCCTTAGTAATGCAAGTTTAAAAAATGGGAAAATCATTTTCCCAAGCATTACAGTCTCGATGCAAGCCACCGGAAGGCTTTTGTATGACATTGGGCTATAAGAAATTCAAATTTTTTTTCTTTTGGGTCTCATGCCATGGGTTGTGCACGTTTTTAAAAAAAATAGAGGGCTGGAGCTAAAGTGTCCCCCCCTTTTGTCTCAGATGCAATGATAGGGTGGAAATTGGTCTGGGGACCCATGGGCAACCCCCATTAGGGGACCTTTTAAAAAAGGGGAATTCAAACCTCATTTTCCTCCCTCCTTCCCCCTTTTAAATGAACTGGGGGAAATTCCCGGAAAAGGATTTAGTTTTTGGAAAGCTGTCAGAGAAACAAAGAGGCTTGAATCTGACCTCCCTCTATGCCATTTTTTTAACCAATTTTTTACAAAAGAGGGGGCCCCCCTTTCCCCAAAACCCCGCAGTAGAGGGGGAGGGTGTTTAAAAAAAAAAAAGGGTGCCCCAGTGTAAAAGGAGCCGTGTAGCTCCAAATTTTTTCCCCTTTGTGGCCCCCCCCCTTTAGGCAGAGGTATGTGGGAATTTCAATGTTTAGAAGTGTATGGTTTTTATTTCCACTTTCTATTTTTGGATTTTAAAAAAGGGTAAATTTTCCCCCAAACCTAAAACATCTAAAAAGGTTTGGGGAAAAATAAATTTTAAAAGGGAGGACCCCCCTTTTTTGGGTTTAAAATGGAGCAGCCCTTATGAAACGGGTTTTTGGGCTAAAACTCACTTTTTTTTCTGAAAAAGGTTTTTAGGGGAAAAAAAAACGAGTTTTAGATCAAAACCATTTCATACATGTGGCCCTTAATGTCTTTGATCCCCAATAATATGTTATTTCACAATGCATTTATAATGTAAATATATTATAGGGTTATTTATTTGTTTTACTTCCAACACTTAAAAGAGTTGTCCAGTCCTTTTTTGTATTAATTATGCTTACTTTGGTTAATAATGTATAAACTTTATGGATCTAGTGTGTTTTGTTTTCTTGTGATTTACACTTTTTTAAGTATATTGGGGAGTGAACCCGATGAATGATCCATTTATTGGGAAAACATTAAAAGCCCAAACCGGCTGGCCCCGTATAATCACTTTTTAGCTCTAGTTTTAGGAGGCCGTCACAGAGTTTTGAATGCATAATGTAGAAAAATGTATTTGTCACACAAATTTGCAAACATCCTTCTTGTTTAAATTTTTAAACATGAGAATTTGGCATGCTGTAGGGTGAAAGAAGGTGTTGTTTTCTGTTTGAAAGGGAAACCCTTTTATTAAATAGAGCAAGTTTTAATTGCCCTCCATGGGGCCATTGAATCTGTGGCCCCCCATAACATTAGAGGGAAATCATGGCTCATTGACTTTAATCCCCCCCCTTCCCTTTCACAAGCAGGAGAAACCCAACAGGTTTTTAAATGGGGGTCCCAAAAAAAAGCATCTTAGCTAAATGTCTAAAATGAACTGTGGTTGGTTTCTTTAAGAGAAACAAAATTCTACAGTGGAAAAAATCTAAAATAAATATTTAAACCTGGCACTTTCCCCCTCTCTAATTTGGGAGAAGGGCTTTTTTCAACCCCAGGGGAAAAAAAACCACTGTAAGCAAACCCTGTTGGGTGACAGACTTGCGGGGCGCTCCCCCCCCTGCTCCCCGATTCCCATAGCAAGCAGGTTTTTTTAAAAAACAAAAGACAGGTTACATGATTGTAATATTGTTTCTAACAAGGAAATGTGCAACTATTAAAACCCTAAAAAAGGTTTTCCCCAATAACCCCTTATTTTATCTCTTTTATCTTTCATCTAAGTTTCTTTTGAAGAAATTACAGAGCCAGGACATCTACATAGAAGAGGTCAAATATGTTATTTCACAATGTACTTATAATGTAAATATATTATAGGGTTATTTATTTCTTTTACTTTCAACACTTAAAAGGGTTGTCCGGCCTTTTTTTTGTATTAATTATGCTTACTTTGGTTAATAATGTATATATAAACTTTATGGATCTAATGTGTTTTGTTTTCTTGTGTTTTACACTTTTTTATGTATATTGCAGAAAGGGATGATGTTCCACTTACTGCATACGCTAGAGCAGAGCCGGCTGGCCGGCTACACAGCGCCTGTGCTCTAGTCAGGAGTCCGTCACTGCTCTAGTGTTGCTGCCTACAGACCCCCCTCCCCACCCCCAGTAAAATGTCACACTACTCTGTATAGTGTGACGTCTCCTTCTGGAAGTGCTGTGTTGGCTACACTATAGAAGCATCAGTCTGCTGTCTTTCCTTGCATGCTTTAAGGGAGTTTTATGATAATTGGAAAAGGAAAGTTAGATTGAACCTCTACTATGAGAGAGCTTTAAGCCTTTTTGCTCTTGAAGAAAAAAGTGAAATGGTGTCCACAGTAGTGTTGAGCCGAATCGTTTGGAAAATGGTTAGTTCGGCATGAAGTTTACGGTCTTCACGAACCCGAGCCGAACCAAATTTTTTGCCGCAAGTTCGGGTTCGGGACAGGCGTTTGGCACCTTTTTCAGCTGCTTCCTTCAGTTTTGGTAGCCAGCCAATCAGTGCAGCGCACAGAGGGGAGGTCAAAAACATCACATCTGAGGGTGTAGGGATCTCATTGGCTGCTAAAATCACATGAGCATCTTATGTGTATGTCATTGTATTTCCTGTTGAACATTTCCACCTTACTCTCTGTAGTGAACACACTGCTGCCTGTGTCTGTTGGCAGGCAGAAATACCATTTAATAGCAATTTAACACAGGAAAAGCTAATAGTGAGATTAGTGAGATGGGGGAGGGGGGAGGGGGGGTTTGGAGGGAGACAGCTAGCTTAGGGAATTATACACAGTAATAGATAAGAAGTTAGGTAGTTTTGTATAGATATTCCATAGAAAAATTCTGTTTATAATCCTTTTTGCCCGTTGCAAAGTATAGGCATTTAAGACCACTTGATTTTCTGTAAGGGTTCTTCCATATGACTCCATTTCACAGATATTGCATAGAAAAAATCTGTTTATAATCCCATTTGCCTGTAGCAAAGTATAGGTATTTAAGAACACTGTTGATTTGCTGTGAGGGTTCCTCCATACGACACCATTTCACCGATATTTCATAGAAACAATTTCTGTTTATAATCCTATTGCCTGTAGCAAAGTATAGGTATTTAAGAACACTGATGATTTGCTCTTTGGAGTACAGTTCTTCAATAAGAGACTGTGAACAAATCTTGATTTTTTTATATTTATCCTATTTGTCCTATTCAAAAAATCTTGTTTTAAATAGTCATTTCTTCTTGCTAATTTTATTCTGACTGTCCATAACGTAATTTTTGCTGGTTTTGGGGTCAGGCTACTGTAAAAGGGGTGCCAGGAGTGCCAACAAGGCAGTACTCCTGTCAGTGGCCCTAATCAAAAAGGGGCCCAGTGATATGTTAAAAATAGGAACTAGTAATGGGTGGGGGCCCCATTTGATTTACCTGCATAGGGCCCTGAAATGGTTAATAGATGACTGACCGCAGCCCTTGCTACCACTGCACCCCCTATAACTACGGCCTTGCCAGCTGAACCTCCATGTTCCCCGTTGGGATGTTCTTGCTGCCATCACATATATGACATGTTCTTGAGCCCTGGTGCAAAAAGCGATAGGGGGCTCCTGCCAGTTACCATGTGCCATTTCTAATACCGGTGTCTTCTTATGTATCAAAGAGGCCCCATAACAGCTGCTAACGCTGCACCTCCTATAGCTACACTGTCCTCATCTTTTCAGTTAGCCATTAAAAGGAATGAATTATTTTAGCCTGTGAATTTTTTTCTGTGACTCTTGGAGCCCAATTTTCTTTACTAAGTTGTTCCACATATTCATTTTACAGTTATGGATGCTAATTGCAGCTTCTCCTCACCTGTATAGGTATAAAAATTAACTAGAACATCTTCTCCCATTGACTTTAATGGGGTTCGAAGTTCGGTTCGAGTTCGACTCAAAATTCGAGGTTCTACTTTTTAGGGTTCACTCATCACTAGTCCCAACCATTTCAACATTGGAGATAAGGAAAGTATATGATGGATGATATATCTGCCTAAATGCTTTACCCCTATAATCAGAGAATGGTGATGCCTAAGGTAAGGTTCTCACATTGCCTCGTGTAATTATATGCTTTTTGTTTGAGGTTTAGTGCTTTTAAATATATTATTTCTTTTGTGCAATTTAAAAAGTCTAAACTCAAATACATATTTGCTGCTTTTACAATTTATTTTTACTTATATACTGATGTGTAGAGTTTTCAATGCATGATGTAGAAAAATGTATTTGTCACACATTAGCATCATTTGTCTTTCTTGTAATTTCTAAACATGAGAATTTGGCATAATGTAAATGAAAGAAGGCTGTTGTTTTCTGTTTGAAGGTGACCTTCTATTAAATAGAGCAAGTTTTAGATTGCATCCATGGACCATTGAATCTGTGCCCACCATAACAGATAGAGGAAGTCATGGCTCATTGACTCAATCCCACCCTTCTTACACAGCAGGAGAAACCTAACAGGTTTAAGTGGTGTCCAAATAAGCATCTTAGCTAAATGTCTAAAATGAACTGTGGTTTAACAACATAAAATATAGAAAGGTGCACTTAAAGTAATGTTCATTTCTGGTATTAATGCAAATAAAGACCTTGGTGTATTGTCAAACACCTAGCTAATCCAAGCATTACTATCAATAATAATTGTTTCAAAATATCAGATTATTTATTCCTTGTCTGTTTAGAAGAGACAGAAAATGTAAAAGGTTGACAACTGAAAAAGTAATTGTGAGTGTTTCAGAAAATATTCATTTTGGTCTTCAAAACAACTCACTGGTATTCAGTATTCCATTGCTTATAATTAGAGATGGGCGAATTGATTCTAACGAAGTGGAATTAGTTTAGAATTTCAGGAGAACTTCGGTTCGGAACGAAGTCGAACTTTGGAGTACTTCGCGTGAACGAAGTGTGCTTTTGATTGATAAAATGGCTGCAAGCACATGGCGTTACATGGGGCAAAGAACTCTGGGAGGAAAAGAAGGGCATAGCCGCATGAATGTGCAGAGATGAAGCCAATCAGGGGACCGGCGGGATTCTGTGACGTCACTGCACTATTTAAGTCCGGCGCGACGCTGGGAGCTCTATTTGTACTGTGTAGGGAAGGTGCTGCCGCGGCTGCTTATGATAGCTGATATTTAAAAACTCATTTTTATACAGCGATTTTTGGGGGTGTAAAAGCTTGTCTCAGAGACTGCTTCTTTTAACGTTCTATTTCTGTTTTTGTGGGGTATTGGATCTGAAGTACAGTGTGGGGCCCAGTGCAGCTGCATATACATTTTAATGCATCTGCTCACAGCACATTGAATATACCAAGGGTTATCTAAGCCTGTTCCTGTTGTATTCATTTAAAGAAACAGCGTTTTTTACAAACAAATACCACTTCATTTTTGGCTGCTCATTTTTTTGCGAAATTTTACATCCAGGGGTTAATTAAGCGTTGTTCTGCTTGTTGTGGGACTAAAATAAACCCGTTTTTTTTCACCGCCAAAAAAGACATTTTGACTGTGCATAATTCACAAGCGAAGGTTAATTACAAGTTTTTCTTTGCTGTTTTACCGTAAAAAATAACGCCATTGTAACACGTACAAAGCTGGTAGTTTTTGGTTGCTCAATTCTTTCGCGCATTACATCCAATGGTTAACTAAGTATTTTTCTGCAGTTGTACTTAGTAAAAGAAACTTTCTTTTTCACTGCCAAAGAAGCAATTTTGCCTGTAGCAAAATTCATATCCGAAGGTTAATTAAGCCTGTTTGTGTTTTTACATTCTGTAAAATACACAGTGTTTTTAAACGACACATACAAGTAAATTTTTCCTGGCCATTTTTGAAGCGCAATTTATATCCAAGGGTTACCCAAGATTGTTACTGGGTTAATTTGGAGTCAAATACAGGGTGTGTATTTATCATATACAGATATCTTCATCAAACGTGTCTGTACATTTTAGAACAAACGTATGTCAGACAGAGAGGTGGCAGGCTCTTCACTGCGAGTGGCAGAGGCACAAACATTCCTGGAGCAAAGGGCCCCGGTGCAGCACGCAAGGGGACGTCGCAGCAGGGGTCACTCGGTGAGGCCACAACTGCCGCTGTCATCTAGGACATGTGTTGGTTTCAGCAAACCCATAGTTCTTTTGATTGGTTGACTAGGTCATCACTTTCTCCCAGATGACATTGACAACCCCAGCCAAGAGTCAGTGGGAACGTAAGACAGAACTTTTTAATTGCATGCCCGGGGGAGCGAGGTCAGTGGCCTCACTGTCCTAACCCGCCTCATGTCCCATTCCGGTTCCCTTCAGCAGCAGATTCTTACTATGTGGTACCACCCTGGGCTCAGCGCCAATATATAGCGAGGATGGAACAATTTGAGGTGTGTGGGCAGTCACGCAGCTACTTAGGCAGCTGAAGAAAATGGGGCCAAGTATCCCCTGCTTCTTGCAGAAGGCGGCAAAGGTATAGATGTTGAGAGTGGCATGGTAGGTCATGTTGTGAGGGGTCGAGCATTCTGCATACCAAGATCAAGTATGAGGACAGGCAGTGAACGATGAAACACAAGAGATGATAATGTAGCCCGACCGCCACTTGGGAGCCGGGTTGAGGCAAAGGGCTCATCATCGTCGGAGGAAGGCGGGGCGTCCGCTGCGCGTAGGCCAGCGGTGCAGCCAGCAAGTGGGTTGTGTGGAACGTGAGTCAGCAGATAGTTAGCAGCAGTGTGAGGTCGGGAGCCAAGCGCGGCCCACAGGGTAAAAAACCGAGAAAGTAGCGACAGGGGCTCATCGAGGCGAGCGGCGGCAGTAGGTTCACTCAGTGCGGAGCGTTGGCGGTAAAATCAGCTACTCGGCGGTGTGGCAGTTCTTCTTAAGACAACGGACGGAGCCCGGGAAAAATATTGGAAGGTATATGTAGAAACTGTAGGCAGAAAGTGAAGCTTGGCCCAGGGATGCTAACATTGGCTACCATGGCCCTGCGGTAACTACATGCATTGGTCCACCATCCGGTGTGACCTGTGAGATATGTGGCTCTGTTTTGGTGGTCCATCCTGCCGCCGCAGCATAACAGCAGCCAGCTGCACCCAGTGGCACGCATTGCCATTGCAACCAGTCAAGGCTCCACCACCTCTGAGAAGGGAGCTGTTTCTCTTTGTCATCATCTCCCGGTCCCAGAGGTCCTGATCCTCGCTCACTTATGGCGCCAGCAGTCGTTCAGCGAGGCGATTGAAAGAGACAACAATATGCGTCTCCAACAATCCTTAAGGTACAGAAAGCTGAAAGTGCTACTGTCCAAGCTTGTTGGTACTGGCAGTCCCATCTCACCTCTTTCCAAATGGTGGACTCTGCACTCATTCAGAGGAAATAATGGCTTGATGCCGGCAGAGATGGAGAGTTCCAAGCCGTAATTTCTTTTCCAAAAAGGCAGTACCAGCACTTCATAAATATGTGAACAGGAAGGTGGGCCAGTCCTTGTGGCTTATCGGTTTGTTCCACGGTGCACGGCGCGCGGACGTCTGGCGCTGTTGTAACTACGGTCAGAGCCAGTACATGTCCTTTATGGCACCCTGGGTGAAATGTGCTTCCAGGGCCAGGCACACACAAACTTGGGACAGGCGACAGCGCTTTCTCTCCACGTTGTCAAATGCGTTCCTGCGCCAATGTCGCCCTCCTCCTCCTCACCACCAACAACAATTCAGCATCCAAAGTAATGCTTCCATTCATTAACCCACATGTTGTAGGGCACAGCGGTGTCACGCAGTTCTACACCTGGCTTGCTGCAGCGAACGAAGTCACACAGGGGAGGAAGGAAGCTTGCTCCGCGGTCATGCAGCAAGGAAACGATGCTGTGTGGCTCTTTCTCCGCACCAAACTGCAAATCGTGGAACATGGTGATGGACAATGGGGAACAGGGGTGTCCGTGCTGCACAGGGAGGAGGGATGTGGTTCCATGCGCCTGCATGGCGCATGTTGTTCAGTCTGGTGTGAAAAGGTTCCTGAAGTCTGTCCACCCGATCTTCAGAAGATTCTGGAAAATGGCCAGGAAACTGTGCATGCACGCGCGCTTCATTCCATTCCTAACAAAGCCAGGAACTCCTCCTCGAGTTGCAGCGGCAGAACGGCCTCCCACACACACTCTGTATGCGATGTTTCAACCCGTTGGAATTCCAGCCTGCACATGTTGGACCGACTGTATGACAGAGGAAAGGCCCATTAACGATTTTTTGATGATCAGGCAGACAGGAGTACTCCCCTGTTTAACTTTGATGTCAGCCAGTGGCGCTCATTGCGTGACACCTGCTGTTTGTTGAGACCATTACGAGGAGGCACCACGTTATTTGTCAGTCGCCAGGAGCTACGGGATGAATAAGTCATTCCACTGCTTCATGTCCTGGAAACAGATGCGAAAAAAAACTGTCTGAGGCAGGGAACTGGAGACGTGGCGACTACATCATCGCGGCCACATGAGTCCGGTGGGGATGAAATGGAGGTAGTGAGGACATTGGAGCGAAGCATTGTCATGGGGAAATGAGTGGATTTTCTACCCAGGTGACAAGAGAGGAGGAGCTAGCAGCAGCGGAGGAGGTGATGGAGATGAGGAAGACGAGGCAGATGACTGCAAGGCACCATGGCAGTATACAGTGGAGTAGGAGGCCAGGAAGCCCCTCGGAGTCTCTTGTGCAGATGGCACAGCTGCTGATTTGCCTGGCTAGTGACAGCCGAATGTCAGACATCGGCAGTGGGATGACTTCTGGCTCTGCCACCTATTGGACCTTCTACCGGCCCAAAATGGGAGCCTTCTTTCCCGCTGCTGAGAGGGAGGAACAAAACTCAAATACTATAGGGATATCCTCGTATCAGTTGGCGCTGCCTATGTGGCGGCATCGTCCCTCCTCTGTCAGGTCTGACGGAGGGGTTCCTCAGCACTCACGTTACTACTGCCGCATGCTGGGGGAAGGTGGGGGGTAGGAGCAGTACAGCTCCATCAGTTAGTTAAAACCTAAGTCTGGGAGTCACTGATGAGCAGCTTCTCTTCACGCCTAGTGAGGAGGGCAGTCTCCAGCAGCAGCAGCGGGAGGCCTGGAGCAGTCCTGAACCAACAGGTTGTGGCCTACTTGGACAGCACTCTGCCACCTCAGTTAGAAGATCCGCTGGACTACTGGGCAGCCAAACTGGATGTGTGGCCGCAACTTGCCGAGTTTGCAGTGGAGAAGCTGTCCTGCCCGGCCAGTAGTGTGGCATCAGAGCGGGTGTTCAGTGCGGCGGGGGCCATCGTTACCCCAAGGAGAACCCGCTTGTCCACGGGAAATGTGGAACGACTGACCTTTGTCAAGATGAATCAGGCGTGGATCGGCCAGGATTTCCACACACCAATGACTTAGGCGTCAGTCTGGGTTCAAACTACCTGCCTCAGCCACTATTCTGATGCCGCCACCCGCCTGATGCCACACATCTGCTGCCAGTTTCTCCATCTGCCTACCACCATCTTTACCAGGGACTGGTATTGCCACCCACCTCAACACTCTGTCATTGTGCCACTCTATGACCTCATGCTGCTGTTGCTGTTGCCGTGACATCCACACTGTGTCATTGTGCCACTCTCTGACCTCATGCTGTTGCTCCTGCCGCCGTCACCTCAAATCTCTGTCATTGTGCCACTCTGTGGCCTACTCCTTTTTTTGCCACCTCCAGAATTTGTCATTGTGCCACTGTCTGACCTCATGCTGCTGCTGTGGCTGCTGCCATGTCCTCCACACTGTGTCATTGTGCCACTGCCTGACCTCATGCTGCTGCCGCCGTGACCTCCGCTCTCAGTCATTGTGCCACTCTGTGGCTTCCTCCTGTTTTGCCACCTCCAGAATGTCATTGTGCCACTCTCTGACCTCATGCTGCTGCTGTGACTCCTGCCGTGCCCTCCACACTGTGTCATTGTGCCACACTGTGGCCTAATACTGTTTTGCCACCTCCAGAATGTCATTGTGCCACTGCCTGACCTCGTACTGCTGCTGTTGTGACCTCTACACTGTGTGATTGTGCCACTCTGTGGCCTAATACTGTTTTGCCACCTCCAGAATGTCATTGTGCCACTTTCTGACCTCATGCTGCTGCTGTGGCTGCTGCCGTGTCCTCCACACTGTGTCATTGTGCCACTGCCTGACCTCATGCTGCTGCCGCCGTGACCTCCGCTCTCAGTCATTGTGCCATTCTGTGGCTTCCTCCTGTTTTGCCACCTCCAGAATGTCATTGTGCCACTGCCCGACCTCATACTGCTGCTGTTGTGACCTCCACTCTCAGTCATTGTGCCACTCTGTGGCCTAGTCCTGTTTTTGCCACCTCCAGAATGTCATTGTGCCACTGCCTAACCTCATGCTTCTGCCGCCGTTACCTCCGCACTCAGTCATTGTGCATTCTGTGCTTCCTCCTGTTTTGACACCTCCAGAATGTCATTGTGGTCCACTGCCCGACGTCATACTGCTGCTGTTGTGACCTCTACACGTGTGATTGAGATGCACACTGTGGCCTAATACTGTTATTATGCCACATCCAGAATGTCATTGTGCCACTGTCTGACCTCATGCTGCTGCCCGTGTCTTCCACATTGTGTCAATGTGCCACTTTCTGACTCATAGACTGTCTGCTGTGGCTGCTGCCGTGTACCTCCACACAGTGTCATTGTGCCACTTTCTGACAAAGTGTCTCTGCTTGTGGGCTGCTGACCCGTGTCCTCCACACTGTGTCATTGTGCCACGGCTAAAGGTACCTCATCTGCTGTCGCCGTGATCTCCGCTCTCATCATTGTGCCATCTGTGGCTTCTCCTGTTTGCCACCTCCAAATGGCATTGTGCCACTGCCTAGACCACATCAAGTTTGCGCCGTCTGACCACCTTCCCCCTCTCCCTCTCACCGTCTCTCCTCCCTCTCAGCTCTTGTCATCTCCTCTCCCCCGCCTGGCTCTTCAGTCATTGTGCCATATATCTTTGGCCTCCTCCTGTTTTGCCACCTCAGAATGTCATTGGGCCACTCCTGAACCTCATGCTGCTGTGGCTGCCTCCTCCCTCCGCCCCCACTCTGTCACTAATGTTGCTACCTGAGCTCCTCACTTGTTTTTTTTCCAGCTTTCGCGCATGACTTTATCATGCTAAATTCCCGCTTGAGTTTTTTTGGTCAGTGTTTTGCCCTCTAACTGGGCCCAGGGAATTTTATAGTGAAGCTGATTCTAAGAGCGAAGCTGCTAGTCATCTGCTGTCAACAAAAACACAACGATTGTATGATAGACCAAACCAAGCTCCCTCTGCATATTTCAGCATGGCAAACAACGGTTCTTACAAGCAACCTGAAGGCTTGAGTGCAGCTGGAACTAGCTGCTTTTTAACGCGATTCGTCCCTAAGTAATTCGAGCCGTCGAATTTTATTTTTGTCGGAAAATTCGCGAAGTGACCTAATCGAAATTTTGAGAAAATTTGCCCATCTCTAAAAGGGAAACACAACTTTTCTAGAAACTGCAGGTCTCTATGGTTATGTGCAAAACTCCACTTTTATTATCAGTATACATTTCAGATAGGTTTCTTTTTCAATTATGCCCATTCCCTTTATTGTAGATATAGCCACCTTTGCAGTTAAATTAAGAATCAGCATGTTGTAGTCAGCACAGGATGATAGGTGCCAAAAATACCTTTCATTATCCTAATACATTTCAGATACGTGTTTTTTCCACTTAGGCGGCAGTACAGCTTGTTTCTAGAGCTACTTGTAGTTAATGTGAATACAGCAATATTGTAGTCACCCACCGGTTAATGAAAAGGTGCCAAAAATACCTCTTATTATCCGACATACATTATCAGATTACGTGTATTTTCACTTGGCGCACTACTGCCTGAGATTCATGAGGCACCTTGCACTTAAATGTGAATACAGCAAATTTGTAGTTACCACCAGGGAATTGAAGTGCCAAACACTACCTTTTATTATCCGATACATTTCAGAAACGTTGTTTTTTCACTTTGGCGCACTACAGCTTTGTTCATTTAGGCACCTTGGCACTTAATGTGAATACAGCAAATATCTGTATGTCACCACAGTGTGAAAGTATGGAAAGAGTCCACAAATACCTTTTTTTATCCGGAATACAATTCAGATACGTTTTTTTTTTTCACTTTGGCGCACTAACAGCTTTTGTTCATTGAGGCACCTTTCACTTAAATGTGAATACAGCAATTTTGAGTAGTCACCACAGGTGAATTGAAAGGTGCCACAAATACCATTTATTATCAGAATACAATACAAATAAGTGTTTTTTTTCACTTTGGCGCAGTACACTTTGTGGGTGATAGACGACTTTTTGCAGTTAAAATGTGAATACAGCAATTTTTGAGTCCACCACAGGTGAATTGAAAGGTGCCAAAATACCTTTTATTAATCCGAATACATTTCAGATACGTGTTTTTTTCACTTTGGTTCAGTCAAGCTTTGTTCATTGAGGCACCTTGCACTTAAAAGTGAATACTAGAAATTTTGTATGTCACCACAGGTGAATTAAATGTGCCAAAAATGACCTTTAATTAATCCGAATACATTACTCAGATACTGTGTGTTTTTCAACTTTGGTCGCAGTAACAGCTTTGTTGAAAGAGTACTTTTGCAAGTTAAATGTAATACATCAAATTTGTAAGTCACCACAGTGGGAATTGAGAAAGGTCCAAAAATCCTTTTATTATCTGTGAGATACATTTCAGATACGTGTTTTTTTCACTTTTGGTCAGTACAAGCTTTGTTGATAGATCTACTTGCAGTTTAAATGTGAATCCAACTTGTATCACCACAGTTGATAGTGCCAAAAAATAACTTTTATTATCAGTAAACATTTCAGATACGTGTTTTTTTCACTTTTTTGGCGGCAGGCCAGCAGTGTTGATAAAGCTACCTTGCAGTTAAATGTGAATCCAGCAACTTTTTAGTCACCACAGGAGCACTTGATAGGGACAAAATAAATACCTTTTTAATATTCGTATACAATTCAGACAGGTGGTTTTTTTCACTTTTGGTCAGTCAAGCCTTTTGTTCAATTAGAGCTACTTTGTAGTTTAAATTTGAATACAGCAATTAGTAATCACCATCAGGTGAATTGATAGTATGCCAAAAAATACTTTTTAATTATCCTGTATATTTCAAACAGGTGTTTTTTCCCTTCTGGGTCATTCATGCTATTGTTCAATAGAGCCACTTTGTAAGTTAAGATTTAATACCAGCAATTAAGTAAGTCACCACAGTGAATTGATAGGTGCCAAAAAATTCCTTTTAGATAAACTCCCCCAAAAAAGGAGTGAAATAAAAAATCAAATTGAGCGTGAACTTTTAGAAATATGAAAACCACTCAATGCTTATCACAGTAGGTATGACCAAATGGAAAACAAACTAAAACGGTTAGAGAGAACATCACAAAATAAAAAAATCCATGTCCAACGAGATTTGATGGACTAAACAGATGGAAAGAGTTTATATTATGAGAAGAGAGCAGATTTTTCTAGCAAAACCCACGGAGATCTGATTTAGACACAATCAGGTAAAAGAATCTAAAACTGACATGATTAAGTTTGATTCCCTTGAAAGATACCATCATAGGGACAATCTGATGAGAGACTACACACCGATCACTTCTTAAGAAACCCATGAGGAGAGATGTTTCATAGAACCGCCTGAACCAACAGCACACGTTCAAAACCTATACCAAAAAAGAGGTCCCAGGAGAACAAGGAGAGCCGGGAAAAAACAAACAAGAAGGTGGGGCAGAGGGACCGGCCCAAAAAACGGGCGCGATAAGATTGAATCTGTGTCTGAAAAGGAGTCTGGACAATTTTCAATAATGTAATGAATCTTTCATCTATGATTTAACCTGTGATCAGCTTTCTGAGCTTATGGCTTAGGTTTTGAATTTTGTTCCTCCAGCAACTTCAATTTGTTCAACACTATTTGTAGACATTAATAAATCCATACGATGCATTAACTGTACGAAAACATTTTTTATCGTTCAATAATTATAGAAAATAGCACATGTGAAGAGAAAGGTATAGTGTGCGACAAAATGTAATAATTGGATTAACCTTTTGAGGAACAAAGTGCCCTTACTAGATTTAAGATCTTTGAGGTCGACAGCAGATCTGCAAGAGAGTACACAATTGAGGGGAAGTCCATCTTTTTCTATTCCAAATCCTACAATCTATCCCATTAGGACCCGCACGTGAAGCCTTTTGACAATTTCCAGTTCCAAATGGAGAAGGAATATAAGAACTAACATGCAAGTGTCAAAATGATGAGTTAATATCGAATTTATCCAAAGTAAACAGGGATCCGCTCTTAAACATCACTGAGGTGAGAAAAAATCGTACTAAAAATTGGCAGACAAGGGGGGCAAGGAGGTAGATAATGAGGATAGTGAGCATACAAACGGCCGCTTTGGAAATTTTGGAGATGAATCAACATACATGATGCTTAAAAATATCCCACACAAGGTAATAGTAAATATTCTAGCTTGATAAACTTAATGGAAGGTATGTATCAGAGTCATACAGACGAAATAACAATACACAATAACTTATGGAGGAAAAATCAGTACCACCCCCATCTTCCATGGTCTTCCCAAGATACATAAGTATACCACCTTGCCCCCTCAGATACCCATAATAGCGGTTAAAGTGTGTTCTCTAATGAGAGAATACTGTGCTTGGGTTGACCGTATTAACTGCAACCCATGGTAGTGGTGCACCCCAGTTACCCATAAGAGACAGTAACACAAGTTTGAGGACATTTAGTGATTTTGATTGGAAAGATAATTTTTTGTGGATGACATGCGATGTTTGCTCTTTGTATTCCTCTATCCCACATGATTTGGCATTAACTGCCTTGGCACACCACCTATATAGTGATGATTCATACTCAGAAGAACTTATTGAATTTGTTTTACAGGTTGTTGATTATTTACTTAAACATAATTACTTTATTTTCAATGGGTTTTATTATTTACAGGTGCAGGGTGCTCCGATGGGAGCCAAGTTCTCCCCCTCTCTGGCCAACTTGTACATGGCCTGGTGGGAGGAGAAGTGTATTTTTTCAGTGAATAACCCTTTTTTTGGAAATATTAGATATTTTGGAAGATTTATCGATGATGTTCTGGTGGTGTGGGAAGGTGATGTTTTGGATGCTGATAGATTTGTCATGTATTTGAATATTAACGAGTTAAATTTAAAATTCACTTCTATTACAAGCAAATATAGTATCCATTTTTTGGATATCAATTTGTACATCAAAAATAACATCGTATGTACCTCATTATACAGGAAAAGTGTTGCTGGCAATACAGTTCTACATGCTAGGAGCAATCATCCAGATCACACCTTAAAAGCCATACCTGTGGGGGAGTTCGTCAGAGCCAGACGGCTGTGTTCGGACAATAAGGAATTGAATATACAGAATAATATTATCCGGACCCGATTGAACAAAAGAGGTTACCCCAAATGGAACATTGAAAGAGCTCAGCACTTAGTGGCAACGAAAGAAAGGAGGGATTTATTTTGTTCCCAGCAGTGTAGAAAGAAACAGAATGAAGTGTCGACCCCTCTGACATTTTCTACGTCTTATAGCAATCAATATAAACGAATTGTTAAACTCATACAAAAAAATTTACCTATTCTGTGCCAGGACAGTATAACAGCAAAGGTTTTAGAAGGAGGGGTGAGATATGTGCCTAGACGTGGGAAATCTTTGGCGACAATGTTGTCACCTAGTCTTTTTAACGATGTTACACAAGACACTTCATGGCTATCAGTCAAAGGCAATTTCCAGTGTAGGGGACTGCGATGTAACATGTGTAAATATACTGAACATGTCACACACTTTTCGGCTCGTCAGGGAGATAACACATACCAAATAGATGGTTTCATCAACTGTAACTCGGAAGCAGTGGTTTATGCGATTAGATGCCGGGATTGTGATTTAATGTATGTGGGTCATACTATTAGAAAATTAAAACGCAGAATTTACGAGCATATTTCCCATATATTGCATACGGGCCATGTCAGCATCTCGGGAGCATCCAAACATTTTTTAACCGTTCATGAAGGTGATCTATCTCACTTCCAATTCTTTGGCATAGAGAGGGTAAAGCTTGGTCCCCGAGGAGGGAATCTAAAACAGTTACTTCTTAATCGAGAAGCATTTTGGATTTTTAAATTAAATACCAGGGTACCATATGGTCTAAATTACAGAAATGATCTTTTGTATTATTATTAGACATTCATAATTGTACGTAATTTTTATGTGTTTGTAATTTATTCATATATGATTTGTATATCATGTGACTATGTTGTAGTGGGCAAAAATCTTCATTTCGGATAAGTGGATATATTAGTTTGTATTTTTGCACAATGCTCTGATATTGATAAGGGTATAGTTACCGAATACGGTAAGCGAATGTCTTGTGCATTATGGATTTTTAATCTTTGCTTAAATAAAGAAGATGTATTAATATGAAGATGAGAGAGCGGGAGAACTTTTTCTTTTGTATTTACTAGTATAAGGGCATGTACTGTACGCGTCGCAGTACGCCCAGTGTTCTAAAGCGCTGACAGCTGGCTCCCATTGACTTCAAGTTCCCCATGTCAATTCTTTTCCCCTGCGAGTATTCTACACCGTGGAAAACGTCGTTTACCATATTTGCAGGGTGTAATTCGGGCATATTGCAGCACAATTACATGCTGAATTACCCAATGCAAATACGCCGTATGAACATACCCTTAAACGCCTCTTTTTAATGTATACGGCCTAGCATGTATGTTAAATGGAAGCCAGAAAAATTTATGTATACCTCACCTTACACGAATTACACGAATGTGGGTTGTTAACGCCCCAGTCATTTCCATTATATTTCACTTTGTTGCAGAATTTCCATACTAATTTAGCTACCAAAATTTTGCAACAAATTCAAGATGTGAACCTGGCCAAAGGATGACTACAGAACTGTGGATGTACTAAGACAAATATAAGGCTGCAAGGACAAGGCCGGAGCCAGCTTTTAATTACAACTGACACCCACTGGGATCGGAGATGGCTTGGTTTAGCCCTTCAGACTCCACAAAGTCTAAGTGAATAAGGAAAGGTGTGTTGGATTTCTCCCGCCATGACGAGATTTCCATGGAAGCAGGGAGCTAAATGAAGGCTTCCGTAGCTGCCCTGTTACTATCTCTATTACATGTTATCTATGACAGAAAGTTATAGGAGCGCTATCTTTGTACAACTTTCAGCATTATGTAGATTCTGAACCCTGTACAAGCGATCATGTCCCCTAGTGGTCAAGTACTCTAGGGTGACTATAAGTAAAATTGAAAAAAAAAAAAAGTTTAAAAAAAAAAAAAAAAAAACCTTTTGCCATTTTACTCCAATGCTACCAGTAGAAACTACACTTCTGCCCACAACACATGAGCCCTCACTCAGGTCCATAGATGAAAAAACAAAACAAAAGTGGTTGCAGAAAATGGCACAGCAGCGCACATTTCAAAAACTGAGAATATATATATTTTTAAAAGTACTAACATAACTAAAACTCTACACATTTGGTATCATCGGAATCATAGCAACCTGCAGAATACAGATAATGTGTCATTTATACTGAACAGTGGACACCATTAAAACGAAACCCCTGCAAAAATGGCGCAATTATGATTTTTTTCACATTCCATCCCAAATCAAATTTTTTGGGCTTTACTAGTACATTATATGGTACGGTCAATGGCACTATTAAAATGTCTCGCAAAAAACAAGCCCTTATATGTCTATGTAGATGGAAAAATGAAAAAGTCATGGCTCTTGAAAGACGAGGAGGAGTTGAAGAAGGACCCTCAGAAGTTATCAGGAACATTTATGAGCTGGGACGAGGGTGTGTTCACAAATGTACATCACTCCGGGGCAACCTTGGGTAGGTTTTCCCAGATACAAGAAAATATGTTACCAGGCGTATTGTCAACTAGCCAGATTAAACACCAGTGCAATCTATTGGCCTTATTTATTAAAACTGTCTTGTAGTATCTAACATGGAGATCTTTAAGGCTATGTTCACACGGCTTAATTGCGGGACGTAATTACGTCCCGCAATTAAGCCGTGTGAACGGGGGCGGGCGCGGGGGAGTACGCAGGGGGCCGGCACTTCGCCGGCCCATAGACTATCACTGCTAGCGGCGCGTATACGCCGCTAGAAAGTGACATGTCAATTATCTCCCCGCCCGGCGGATTCGCCGGGCGGGGAGAGGAGACGTAATCCATAGTTCTCTATGAGAACTGTGAATTACCGTAATGAATGGGCCGTCTTCGGCCCCTAATTGGCGCACTTCGGCGCGTAATTACGGACCGAAATACGGCCCATTTTAAGCCGTGTGAACATGGCCTAAGGGGAACCTGTGACATTGAACTTGCTATCTGATCTGTGGGAAGCATGTTATAGAGCAGGAGGAGCTGAGGAGATTGATACATTGTTCTGTTGGAAAAGGTTCAGCAGAACTATGTAAATCTATGTAAATCCTTGCTTATTCCGGGTTAAGGAGTCCAGAGGGCGGTCTTATCAGTGACTGACAAGTATCTCTGTATGCACACTTATACAGGGAAGGTTCATAAGGCCGCCCTCTGGACTCTATAACCCAGAATAAGCAGAGATTTAAAAAATGAATAAATGACCAATTCTACAGATTTTTTTTTTCCACAGAACATTAAATGAGTCTCCTCAGCTTCTCCTGCTCTGTAACATGCTTCCCACAGATTAGATAGCAAGTTCACTGTGACAGGTTCCCTTTAAACCTCTGTAAAATCTCCAAACTTTTTTCTATAACACTTTGTACAAGCGTTTTTGGTGGTGTTTTATTTTGCTACATCTTTAACTTTTTGCTTTTTTTAACCTATGGGAAAAACACCTGAGAAAAATGCCATACTCAGGGCAAGCTGCAAAAAAGAAAAAGAAAAAAACTCTGCAATCCTCAAAAATCACAAAGAACAAAAACATACTGTGCCTCATTTATCAAAACTGTCTAATTGTAAAATGGTCATTGTCGCTCATAGCACCAATCAGAACTCATAGCAACTAATCAGGGCTCACAACAACCAATCATAGCAACCAATCAGGGCTCATGACAAACAATCAGAACTCATAGCAACCAATCAGAACTCATAGAAACCAATCAGGGCTCATAGCAGCCAATCAACTCAAAGCAACCAATCAGGGCTCATAGCAACCAATCATAGCAACCAATCAGGGCTCATAGCAACCAATCAGGGCACAACTTTCATTTTTTAAACCGTTTAGGGAAGATGAAAGCTAAACTCTAATTGCTTGCTATGGGCAACAGGAACCATTTTACAACTGGCCTTATGTATGAAAACTGTCCAGCAGTAAGACTTTCCTTGTTGCCGATAGCAACCATTCAGAGCTCATAGCAACCAATCAGAGCTTATAGCAACCAATCAGGGCTCATAGCAACCAATCAGAGCTCATAGTGACCAATAAATCAGGGCTCATAGCAACCAATCAGAACCCAGAGCAACCAATCAGAGCTCACACCAACCAATCAGAACTCATAGCAACCAATCAGAGCTCAGCTTTCATTATTTAAACTTCTCAGGAAAGATGAAGGCTGAGCCCTGACTGGTTGCCATGGGCAACAAGGACAATTTTATAATAAGACAGTTTTGATACATGAGGCCCACTGGGTCGAATTTATGAAAACTAACCGTAAAACTGTCTTTGTTGTCCATAGCAATCAGAGTCCAGCTTTCATCTTTCCTAATCGGTTTAAAAAAATGAAAGCTGAGCTCTGATTGGTTGCTATGAGTTCTGACTGGTTGCTATGCGTTGTGATTAGTTGCTAATATCCTGAAAGCACCACTGCCTCAAGACCTGATAGTGTTTCCCATAGACTAAATCACAGCGCTGCTTTCATTTTTTTAAAGAAATTAAACCCGTGCGGTGATTGGTTGCCACGGGCAACCAACAAGTTCATGTACAAATTACAAAAGTTTCCTCAGGATTGGTTGCAGTCAATAAAAAAAATAGGGACAGACCCTCTTTTTAACTCAGGTCCCTCTGAATATCTTGCTTCTTATCTGATGGCTTCCTAACATTATAGTAGATGACAACGTACTTAATATTTCATCATTGAAGGCAATGTAATCCTGAAAAGGTCTATATTCTAATCATTTTTATGATAATATTTGAATAAAAACCTATAAAAGTGTATAGTTATGCTTTAAAACATTGATCTTCTATACAGCGAACCATGTGTCCAAGTTGGGATGTATGAAGCTGTCTAAATGTACAACAGTCCATGTCACCCATAGCAACCAATCAGAACACATAGCAACCAATCAGAACGCATAGCAACCAGTCAGAACTCATAGCAACCAATCAGAACGCATAGCACCCAGACAGATCTCATAGCAATCAATCAAAGCTCATAACAACCAACCACAACGCATAGCAACCAGTCAGAACTCATAGCAACCAATCAGAGCTCAGCTTTCATTTTTTAAACCGCTTAGGAAAGATGAAAGCTGAACTCTGGTTGCTATGGGCAAAAAAGTCAGTTTTACGGTTAATTTCATAGATTCAACCCAGTGGGCCTCATGTATGAAAACTGTCTTATAAAACTGTCCTTGTTGCTCATGGCAACCAGTCAGGGCTCAGCCTTCATCTTTCCTGAAAGCTGAGCTCTGATTGATTGCTATGAGTTCTGACTGGTTGCTATGCGTTCTGATTGGTTGCTATGAACTTTGATTTGTTGCTATGGGTTCTGATTGGTTGCTATGAGTTCTGATTGGTTGCTATGGGCAACATGGATAGTTGTTCAATTAGACAGTTTCATACATCCCAAATTGGACACATGGTTCACTGTATAGAAGATTAATTTTTTAAAGCATAGCTATACGCTTTAATAGGTTTTTATTCAAATATTATCATAAAAAACATCAGAATATAGACCTTTTCAGGATTACATTGCCTTCAATGATGAAATATTAAGTACGTTGTTATCTACTATAATGTTAGGAAGCCATCAGATAAGAAGCAAGATATTCAGTTTATTGATGGAAATCTACTTCCTAAATAAAAAGAGGGACATTTATAGAGCTCAGAGGGACTGTCCCTCAACAATAGGGACAACTGGGAGGGAAGCAGTCTTGATAAACTTTTATTGACTGCAACCAATCCTGAGGAAACTTTTGTAATTTGTAGGTAAATATGCTGGTTGCCCGTGGCAACCAATCACCGTGCAGGTTTCATTTCTTTAAAAAAAATGAAAGTAGCGCTGTGATTGGTTGCTATGGGAAACTCGCAGCTTCCTGTGTGTTTTCAGCTTAGTCTATGGGAAATAGTATCAGGTCTTGAGGCGGGGGTGCTTTCAGTATATTAGCAACCAATCACAACGCATAGCAACAGTCAGAACTCATAGCAACCAATCAGAACGTATACCAACCAATAAGAACACATAGCAACCAATCAGAATGCATAGCAACCAGTCAGAAGTCATAGCAACCAATCAGAACGTATACCAACAAATAAGAACACATAGCAACCAGTCAGAAGTCATAGCAACCAATCAGAACGTATACCAACCAATAAGAACACATAGCAACCAGTCAGAATGCATAGCAACCAGACAGATCTCATAACAATCAATTAGAACTCATACCAACCAATCAGAACCCATAGCGACCAATCAGAGCTCATAGCAACCAACCAGAATGCATAGCAAGCAGTCAGAACTCGTAGGAACCAATCAGAGCTCAGCTTTCATTTTTTAAACCACTTAGGAAAAATGAAAGCTGAACTCTGGTTGCTATGGGCAACAAAGACAGTTTTACGGTTAGTTTTCATAAATTTGACCCAGTGGGCCTCATGTATCAAAAGTCTTATTATAAAACTGTCCTTGTTACTCATGGCAACCAGTTAGGGCTCAGCCTTCATATTTCCTGAGCATTTTAAATAATGAAAGCTGAGCTCTGATTGGTTGCTATGAGTTCTGACTGGTTGCTATGAGTTCTGACTGGTTGCTATGTGTTCTTATTGGTTGGTATACGTTCTGATTGGTTGCTATGAGTTGACTGGTTGCTATGCGTTCTGATTGGTTGCTATGTGTTCTTATTGGTTGGTATACGTTCTGATTGGTTGCTATGAGTTGACTGGTTGCTATGCGTTCTGATTGGTTGCTATGTGTTCTTATTGGTTGGTATACGTTCTGATTGGTTACTATGAGTTCTGACTGGTTGCTAAGCATTCTGATTGGTTGCTATGTGTTCTTATTGGTTGCTAGGGCAACATGGACAGTTGTACAAGTAGACAGTTTCATACATCCCAACTTGGACACATGTTCATTGTATAGAAGATCAATGTTTTAAAGCATAATTATTCACTTTTATAGGTTTTTATTCAAATATAATCATAAAAATTGGGATTTTCAGGATTACATTGACTTCAATGATGAAATATTAAGTACGTTGTTATCTACTATAATGTTAGGAACCCATCAGATAAGAAGCAAAATATTCAGTTTATTGATGGAAATCTATTTCCTAAATAAAAAAGAGGGACATGTATAGAGCTCAGAGGGACCTGGGTTAAAAAGAGGGACTGCCCCTCCACAATAGGAACACCTGGGAGGGAAGCAGTCTTGATAAACCAGGCCCAATGTTTTTTTTTTTTTACTGACTACAACCAATCCTGAAAAAACTTTTGGAATTTGTATGTGAACGTGCTGGTTGCCCGTGGCAACCAATCACCGAGCGGGTTTCATTTCTTAAAAAAATGAAAGCAGCGCTGTGATTGGTTGCTATGGGCAACTCGCCTCTTCCTGTGTGTTTTCAGCTTTAGTCTATGGGAAACACTGTACCACTCATATCGGAAGGGGTGGGGGGGTTCACTGTTGCAGTCCCTTCTAGGAACACAGCCCTACGCCGGTACTTTGCCCTTACTTTGCCCTCACTTCTGTGGGGGCGGTCGCTGCATCGTGACGTCATCTGGCTGAGCCGCCCTTGCTTAACGTAGTAGTGGGAACTTACGTTAGGGCGGGGCTTCTGGGCACGTCTTCCTCGTGACTACGCTGTGTGGCTGGGCTCCATGTCTTTCCAGGGTGTTACCGGGAGAACTTCAACGGTGTGGTGAGACTGTGTGGGCGCGGGACTGTACAGAAGAGCCGGGGAGCTGGTGAACTTCTTCCTTTCCAGGACTAGTTGGCCTCGGCCTGGCAATATGGCCGGAGTACAGCCCTACAGATACGTTGAGCGCACCCCCACTGCGGGCAGTATGGCTGCCAACCTGGGGGTGACCTATAGATATACAGGAAGTGTCCCTCCTAGCAACCCCACTCCAAACAACATGGCTGCCGGAGTGACTTATAAATATACCGAAAGCACCCCTGCCTCAAGTAGTATGGCCGCCCACCCTGGACTGGCCTATAGATATCCGGAAAGCACCTCTGCTGCTGCAAATATGGCCACCAAACTGGGACCAGCCTATAGATATCCAGAAGGCACCCCTGCCACACGCAATATGGCAACCTTCCCTGAAATAACCTATAGATATCCAGAGAGCAGCACCTCCACTGCAAGCAACATGGCCGCCAAACCCGAAATTACCTATAGATATCCAGAAAGCACCCCTCCTAGTGCTGCTGCCACAAGCAACATGGCTGCCAACCCCGGAATGACCTATAGATATCCGGAAAGCACCCCTCCTAATGCTCCTGCCACAAGCAACATGGCCGCCAACCCTGTAATGACCTATAGATATCCAGAAAGCACCCCTCCTAATGCTCCTGCCACAAGCAACATGGCCGCCAACCCTGGAATGACCTATAGATATCTAGAAAGCAGCACCTCCACTGCAAGCAACATGGCTGCCAACCCCGAAATGACCTGTAGATATCCAGAGGGCACACCTCCTAATGCCTCCAGCCTTAGACTGCAGTTCCAGCATCCTGAACCCCCTCCAGCCTGTTCCCCGGGTAGTGCTAATGTGACTAGCCCATGCCAGCCGTATAATAACGTTGATACGGGCTACGTGTACATGCGCCCCCAGACTGGCATGATGGAGCCAGTACTGGTCACTCAGGTCTTGGGTCCCCATCGCTTCTTTTGCCAGCTGAGGAGAATGTCTCAGGAGGTTCAGAAGCTCTTGGAGAGCATGCAGCAATTTTACCAAGCTCAGAAGGCTTGCGGAGACAAAGGACTGCAGCCTTCTTTAGCCTTGGGTCGGCCTTATGCAACCTGTGGCAGTGATGGGCGGTGGTACCGTTCGTTGCTGCTGGAGTTCTACCTTGATACAGGGCTGGCGATGGTCATTCATGTGGATTGGGGAAGGAGAGATCTCATCCAGTTGCATGGATTGCGAAGCCTCGCTCCTGAATTCTTCAGTGTCCCAGTGGCCACGTTCCCTTGCACTTTGTATGGCGTTTTCGATGGAGATTTGGGCATGGACCCATCACTCATTAGCGAGCTCCGCACTTTTCTCCTCGGAAGACAGGTCAGCGCTAAGATCGAGTGGTATAATTCCTTTGAACGTTTGTATGTGGTCACCTTTTTTGCCGAAGATGGCGTGAACCTCAATCACTTCTTTAGGATGCGATCACAGAGCTCTAACCTGTGCCCGGTGAAGATGCCCAGTGCGGTGGAGCTGCCAGAAGAGAACGGGAACCAGATTCCCACAAAACAGACTCAACCAAGCTCCTTTGTCTGCAAGTTCCCTCCGGTGGAGCTTAAGATAGGCAAGTTTTATGACGCAGTGGTTGTATCCATCACCGACCCCTTCAATTTTTGGGTTCGGCTTAAAATATACACTGCAGAACATAAGGAAATGGTAGACAGTATGACCAAGCTATATTCCAATGTCTCGAAATTAGTGGGTCTCATACACAAGCCCAAACCAGGACAGCTATGCTGTGCCAAATACCAAGAGTTGTACTACCGTGCTGAAGTCGTATCCGCCGGCAAAAAGGAGGTGAAGGTATACCTACTGGATACTGGAAGAACGGAGACGGTGGAGTGGATCTACATCAAAGATCTGCCTGCAAAATTTACTAAACTTCAAGGGTTGGCCAATAAGTGCTCCATTGCCGATACGTACCCTTTAAAAGAGACCTGGAGCCAGGAGGCCATCCTAGTCTTCAAAGTAGCAGTCACCGATAAAAACCTTGTCATTCATGTGGTGTCCAAAGATGCCGACGAGTACACAATTGAGGTTCAGGACCAGTCCAGAATCGAAGAGAGATGCGTAGGAAAAATCCTCGCCAACGCAGGACTTGCAAGGTATGAGGAACTTGAATCTGTCAATGTTCAATCCCAAGGTGAACAAATTGCACCTGTTCAATCGGTAGAGCTCTTGTTGAGTGCGTCTGCTCCCCAATTTGTGCCTGAGGTTCAGGAGGTCACTGAAGACGACACAGAAGCTTTGCAGTTATCTCCCTTTGAAGACCAGGTATTCGAACCTGGAAAAACCATTGAGGTCGTAGTTTCCCACATCGAGAACCCTGGATTTTTTTGGTGCCAGAATGCCAGACATAAAACGGACCTTCAGAACTTAATGGAAGATATCCAGAGCCACTGCATGTCTACAACTTGTCCATACAGCAACGATACTCTGGCTTGCTTAGCAAAAAGTCCGAGTACTGAATTGTGGTACAGAGCATTCATCACCGAAATTCCAGTAAACCTATCAAAAACCTCCACTGTCCAAGTCTTGTACGTGGACTTTGGGAGCCTAGAAACTGTCCCCGTTGACAATCTCCGTGCCATAAACAGTGAATTCTTCCGCTTGAAGACCCAAGCTTTTAAGTGTAGTCTCTACAATATTATTACCCCAAAAGGGGACAATCCTTTTGTTTGGGACAATGAAGCCACCAAAGTTTTTAGGGAGTTTGTCCAGAAAGCCTCCACGTGGACCGAATTCCACTGTACGTTTTATGCAAGCGCCTCTCTGGATAATGAGCTATTTAATATTGTGAATTTGTATACCCCGTTTGCCAATGTATGTGATAAGCTGGTAGAGAGAGGCTATGCCACCCACCTGCACCACAAAATCCTGGCACCGTCAGTGCAGCTTCTCACCTACTACTATTCAATGCATGACATTAAACTAGGTAGCGAGGAGGAGATCTATGTCACACATGTCAAGTCTACATTATTGTTTCACGTACAGCTGGCCAGAAGCACCAATACCATTGAGAAAATTTCATCTACTATTAGGAAGGTGATGGAGAAAACACAAAAGCTAAAACCTTCTCCCAAATGTGGCACTTTGTGCCTGGCGAAGTACAGCGACCAGCAGTGGTACCGAGGCTTCCTGCCTGAGAACGGAAGTTACGAGGTGTTCTTTGTGGACTATGGCAATACCGAAAAACTTACAGAAGATGACCTTTTACCCATTAGGTCCAACGAACACGAGATTTTACTTATACCAATGCAGGCAATAAAATGTAATTTAGCCGATATCCCATCTAATGTTCCAAGTGAAATTGTATCTTGGTTTGAAGAGACCGTTCTGGATAAATCCTTGAGGGCACGAATCGTCGCCAAAGATAGTGATGGAAAGTTATCGGTAGAACTGTACGAGGGTGGGCAGCAAATTAACGCGGCCATTAAAAGCAAATTGGGGGTGAGGGTTCCAAAAGGCAAATCTGCTCATTCGACAGTTTACCAGCCCAAGGTTTCCAAGCAAGAGAGTTCAAGGAAATCGCCCGATAATTCAAGCAACCAAGAGAAGAAGCTGTCTCTGTCTATAGGAAAAAAATGTGAAAAGCAGAGAAGCCGATACCCACAGTCATTCAGATATGGGTCAAGAACCAGAATCGCGTTACAGACAGGATCCAACCCTTCAACAAAAAGCAGAAAACAAAGACTACAACTCACGGAATAGTTCCCAAAGAAAGACAGAAACCGGCCAACGCGTTTCACATCAAGAAGATACCAAACAAGGTCAAAGCAAGATCTTGCCGCCAAGACAGTCTTCAATGGTTGTAGCTGAGCGACCACCTCCAGCCAAACCCCCTGTGGTGACATTAAGCGATATCCCCCAGAAAGAAATCTTTCCCGGGATGAAGGAAGCTGTGTACGTTTCACACACCAATTCGGTCTTTGACTTTTACTTGCAGGTGGCTGAGGACTCTAAACTGGATGAGATATCGGACATTCTGAACAATGAGAAGACTTCACTTGAGGAACTCTGTGATGAAGACCTGTGTATGGGAAGCATTATTTGTGCTTATTTTCCTGAAGACGGTCTGTATTATCGGGGGCTAGTCACAGAGAAGAGCAGACAAGGTTTGTGTGTTCAGTACATTGATTATGGAAACACATCGGTCATCTCCGACTGTAAGAGCTACAGACTCCCGCCAAAGTGTTGCTCCTTTCCCGTGTTGAGTATTCTTTGCTCACTACATAAGCCGAAGAACACGTCGTCGACACCGGACCTGCAGGAGATCTTGGCAGAGTTTTTGAAACGTACAAACGACGCTCAACTCGATTGCGAGTTTCGGAAACAAGATGGCCGAAAGTGGGATGTAATTCTTAAAGATGACCTGGGGTGCGTTAATGATCTGCTAACTTCATCTGAAGAACTGGCATTGGAGACGTGCAGCAAGGAAGCAAGCAGAACCGTGATGAAGATTGTGAAGGAGGAATCTTCATCTGTTAGCCGCTTCTTTTGGAATTTGCCACAGCCAGGAACAACGGTAAACGTCTATGCCAGTGCTGCAGATGGCCCCGAATGTTTCTGGTGCCAGCTGTCGGCGGCGGCAGATATCGACACTCTGGCATCACAAGTCCAAGAGGCTGGAGACAAAGCCGTCAAGAGTGAGGCCTTTATCGGTGCTCTAGATATCGGCAGCCCTTGCAATGTCATCTTTAGCGAGGATAACAACTGGTACAGGGCTGTGGTTACCAAAATGGAGGCAGATCTGGTGACCGTGAGGTTTATTGACTATGGTAACGAGGACACTGTTGTCCGAGACCAAATTCAGCAGCTTCCTGAATCCTTAGTAAAAATTCCACCGCAGGCGTTTTCATGCTGTTTGGCAGGCTTTGATCTGAAAGCAGGAACCTGGACTTCAGAAGCTAGAAATTATTTCTACGAGAAAGTTACTGAAGACCTGCTGGAGTTAACAGTGTGTGAGATCCAAGAAAGTGGCTTGTACCCTATTCCGGTGGCATGTGTGACCATTAAGTATGATGAACTAAATGTAAATGAGGACATGCAAAAGTTTTGGCAAGAAGTGGATCTAAAACTTCCAGATGAGTCTATGAACTCCAGTCTTCTAGAAGAAACCAACACCATGGAAGATGATCAGCCTGACAGCTATAAAGAGTCCCCTACTACAGAATGGAGAGCAAATGAGCCTGGAGAGAGCACTTCAGAGGAGCAACTTGAGGAAGATCAGCCTCCCAGCTATGAGGATTCACCTACTACAGACTCCAGAGAAGATGAGCCTGGAGAGAGCGCCTCAGAGGAGCAACTTGAGGAAGATCAGACTGACGGCTATAAAGATTCACCTACTACAGACTCAGGAGCAGATGAGACTGGAGACAGCGCCTCAGCTGGGCAACTTGAAGAATATAGCCCCCTTCAGATGGCTGTGATGGGAGACCTCATCTGTGCTCATCGGGGTGAAAAGCAAGAAAGTGACACGGATGGGGTCGAAGGTGAGATACCTGACTGTTTATAAACTATACTTAACCAGCCTAAAGTCTGTGTATATATATATATATGTGTGTGTATAATATATAGCGACTAATATAGATAGAGATAGCTATCTAGATAGAGATATATTGATATATATATAAAATATGGCAGTGGCCCGGAGCCCGCCGATGTTCGGGGCACAGGCAGTGTTATCCGGGGCTTTTTGCCAAAATTAAAACTCCCAAACCGACGCCCTGTATTGTATAGTATTGTGTGTGATGTTTTAATATATAAATATTATTTTATATTATATATATATTATATATTAATTTTAAATATTATATATATATTTATATATATAAAATTAAAATAATAATTTTTAGCCTACAGCGAATCTGGCTGTAGTGTTTATTAAAAGAGGTGACCTCTGATGCAGGTGTGATCCTGGTCCAAGAGGACTCTCCTAAGTAGAGTTGTTAATAGTTTGTTTATTGATTAAGAAAATGCAAAGGGAATAAATATCAGAGAAATCAAAATCAGATCAATATTTGGCATGACCACTCTTTGCCTGCGGAGCACTGGAAATGATGATTTAGCCCCACAGAGCCCTGATCTTAATATCATGTAGTCTGTCTAGGATAACATGAAGAGACAGGAGGATCTGAGAAGCTACATCCACAGAAGATCTGGTGTCACTTCTCCAAGGGGCTTGGAACAACCTCCCTGCTGAGTTTTTCCAAAAATATGTGCAAGTACCTAGAAGAACAGGCAAAGGGCGTTCACACCAAATACTGATGGGATTTAGATTTTGCTTTAGTTTGTTCTCTTTGCATTTGTTAGTTGATCAGAATAAACTATTGAAGGGGTTGTCTCACTCCACTATGCTGTTTCACAGAGCCAAAACCAGCTTCAGATTCGTGCATCCTCTCTCTTCCTGGTTAAGCAGTGTGTGGTTCTGTAGCAATGATTTGCACATCAGTTTTGTATTCTCAGCTCTTCTTATTGCACGGACATGAGGGTTTTGCCGAAAAAGGGAAAATGGGGTGTTATCTATAGTTAAGCAGAAGAGGGGGTTTTTTTTTTGGCTAAAAGAACGCCAGAGCCGGGCAGAAAATGTACTACAGAAGTCTATGGAAAGCGCCCGGACGTCTTGAGAGCGCGTTTTTGTGGCGTTTTTTGCCGATTTTTTTCAATGAAAATCCCCCAGGAAACCCAAGTCCCATCTATAGTGGGTGTAACAAAGGTTATACATTATCAAAATCTACTACAAGTGTCTTGTGCCCCTGTCGCTTTTCGTAAAAAATAATATTTTTTTTTTAAAATTGTTTTTTTTTTTTGCCAAAAAAATGTTTTTTTTTACGTTTTTGGTGAAAAAATCCTTCAAATTTTGGCCTAATAAAGTTCCCTTGTTTGATGAAAAAAATTTTTCAGCTGCTTTTGAAGGCATGGGCCCGAAATCTCTTTTATGAACTTTTTTAGTAATTTTGTTTTCAGGGGGGGGGGGCCTAGAGTCAAGGTTTAAAAAATAATTACTTTCTTTGTTAGGCCTCCTTAATGAGGATTTGGGGGGGGTTTACCGCGGGTTTTGCCGCGGTTGAGCGGCCGATCTCGTCCTCACCCGGGGTCTCCCCACGGGGGTTTGCGGCCCCGGGGTGGGCGGCGCAAGTGGGGCTTGGTTTGGGGGGGGTGGCTTGGGCAGGGTTTGCCCCATGCAAAATTTGTAGGCAGGGGGGAAAAAAACCCCGCACCAACCGGGGCAACACCGCCGCCGCCCCGGGTGGGGGCGCCTCCAAGAATTGACAGGAGGTTTTTTTAAGGCCCGGGGGGCCCCCAAACCCCCGGCGTGTGAAAAATTTGGGGTTTCCCATAGGAAACCTGTTAAATTTAAACGGGGCGATTTGGTTTGGCCCAGAAACCGCGTCCCGAACCCGGCCATAACCGGTTTTAAATCCGTGTGGAAATGCCCCTTTTGGTAAACACTCTTTTCTGCCGGGGGTCCTGGTGTTGACCGTGGTGGCACTCCCCGTTATCGGTATGACAAAGAGCAAGAGAAAAAGGGAGCGGACGGAAACCCACGAACAGGGGTTACAGTATTTTTTGGGGAAAAAGTCTTCATTTACGTTCCTACATTGAAAGTTTTTTGTGGTGAGAGGGGCCCCTTTTTTCTTGTGGCAGAATGTTAGCATTACTGCCAATACAGAGATGTCTTTTATACAAGTTTCTATAGTATAGGTTCCACCTCACTAAAGAAATATATATTTTTTTCCCCTTATTAGCTGATTGCATTTGTTTTTTTAATTCATGCCCCCTCCGGGTTTAAATAGCTGAAACCTAGTGTGTAGTCCATCTATTATTCTTTTTTTTAACTTTCGGGCCAGTGGACAAATTACGCGTTGACCTGGCTGCAGAAGACTTGGATCAGGGACTTCTAAGTGATCATCTTTCACAAGACGAATATGGTAATTTTTTTTACCTTTTTTTTTTTTTGGGGGGGGGGGGGGGGGTTTTAAAAAAATTGTTTAAAAAAAAAAAAAAAAAAAAAGTACCATACATTAAACGTAAGGTCACTGTTCACTTTGGTCAAGCACTCTTCTGCGCTGCCTTATGGGCATGGAAGGTGGCTGCATCTATGGGCTATCTCGCTGTTACAACACACACATGCAAGGTTAATGGGTGCCGTGTAATACTTGTAAGTAATGAATGTGCTAAAAGAGCTTTTTTTTAAAAAGAGATTAGAGGTGGGCATCTACTTAAAGGAGTTTTCACAGAGCGACAGCCAACTTTAGGCTGTGGGTGGTTCTATGGCAGTGATTGGCATATCCGCTTTGCTATTCCTGTGACATGACTGCGGGAGATTTCTAAGCTGTAGTGCACAAAGTTACAGAGTTCTAAAGGGTTGAAGCTTGTCATTAACTTAAACAAAGCTCCCGTGTAGGCAAAAATTCCAGGTTTGGGCTTTCATGGTCAACTTGGAGCAATCAAATGAAACTGAGAGAAGAAAGAGGTCGGTTACCAAGAGAAACTTATGTACACTGGAAGTAGATAAAATCTTCTCTATTTCCTGAACAAAGCAAAATCAACACGACAATGTATTTGGTAATAGCCGTCTTTTACCTTTCACTACATGTTAAAAGCCGATCATTGTGGTGAGAAAACCCATTTACGGCAGGTGTTGGCAGAATACTTGCTTGGCCAACAGCTGATGCTTTCAGTGCCTCCATACACATAGGGGGAAACATCTCTCCTTGAGGAGAGGAACCAATAAATTGGTTGGTGTGAGGGTTTCTTTGCCATTCAGACCATACACACTGGGCACAATCAAGCCTGGATGTGTTCTTAATAGGGAGAGGGATATAAGACCCTTCTACTCTCTTATCAGCAATTGTCTCCTGTTTGGACAAAGAACAGGCATTTTGAATCCCGACTCCTTTTTTCCCCCCACATATGCCATTGGAGGAGGGTTGGGACACCCCACACACATTAGATGGTTGTCCACTTCCTCTGAAGTAATTGGCCTTGGCTAATGTTAATGTTATATTTAAATGGGTAATCTTACCAAATTGATCAGCATTAAACATATAGGCAAAGGTAAATAAAGATTATTACTAGATTCATTGCTGTTCTGATTTTGCTTGATTTCAGAGTTAGAGCAGTTCTCATCTCCTGCTTGTGTACAGAAACTTCTTTAAATCCTGACCACCTCTCTCTCTTTAGCCTGACCTGTGATGTCTTATAAGTAGCATGGGTGCTTCTTTATTGGTTATTGACAAGCTTTAACCCTTCTGTCTTGGTGTTAAAACCCTTCCATCACCAATGTCTCTCTAAGGTTATGTTCACACTGTGGATTCTGGCACGGATTCTGCATCTAGAATCTGCGTTCAATCCGACTGTAAGGTGATTTACACTATACCCCATGTAAAATCAGTGTTGTTGTTTCGACAATGCTAATTTTACAGATGTATTGTTTGCGCCTACAAAAAATTGTCCTGTCAGTTCTTTGAGACATTTGTACTTTGATGATAATCAAGTGTAGAAGGCCAAATTCCGCCTTCGGCAGTCCAGGTTGATGCCTCGCTAAAATTCTGTGCTGGTAAGCACAAAATTTTAAATGAGGAAGCAACGCATTTTCAGCGCCGACCTTGTAGGTGCAAAGAGAACAGTTGTGTGAACCTACCCTAATGGGCACAGCTAGGAGTAGCGGAAGTGTGAGCCTGAAGCTGTAGAACTGCCCATAGCCTGAAGCGTGAGCCTGAAGCTGTAGAACTGCCCATAGCCTGAAGCGTGAGCCTGAAGCTGTAGAACTGCCCATAGCCTGAAGCGTGAGCCTGAAGCTGTAGAACTGCCCATAGCCTGAAGCGTGAGCCTGAAGCTGTAGAAACTCCCATAGCCTGAAGCGTGAGCCTGAAGCTGTAGAACTGCCCATAGCCTGAAGCTGTAGAACTGCCCATAGCCTGAAGCTGTAGAACTGCCCATAGCCTGAAGCTGTAGAACTGCCCATAGCCTGAAGCGTGAGCCTGAAGCTGTAGAACTGCCCATAGCCTAAAGCGTGAGCCTGAAGCTGTAGAACTGCCCATAGCCTGAAGCGTGAGCCTGAAGCTGTAGAACTGCCCATAGCCTGAAGCGTGAGCCTGAAGCTGTAGAACTGCCCATAGCCTGAAGCGTGAGCCTGAAGCTGTAGAACTGCCCATAGCCTGAAGCGTGAGCCTGAAGCTGTAGAACTGCCCATAGCCTGAAGCGTGAGCCTGAAGCTGTAGAACTGCCCATAGCCTGAAGCGTGAGCCTGAAGCTGTAGAACCGCCCATAGCCTGAAGCGTGAGCCTGAAGCTGTAGAACGCCCATAGCCTGAAGCGTGAGCCTGAAGCTGTAGAACCGCCCATAGCCTGAAGCGTGAGCCTGAAGCTGTAGAACCGCCCATAGCCTGAAGCGTGAGCTGAAGCTGTAGAACCGCCCATAGCCTGAAGCGTGAGCCTGAAGCTGTAGAACCGCCCATAGCCTGAAGCGTGAGCTGAAGCTGTAGAACCGCCCATAGCCTGAAGCGTGAGCCTGAAGCTGTAGAAACCGCCCATAGCCTGAAGCGTGAGCCTGTAGCTGTAGAACCGCCCATAGCCTGAAGCGTGAGCCTGAAGCTGTAGAACCGCCCATAGCCTGAAGCGTGAGCCTGAAGCTGTAGAACGCCCATAGCCTGAAGCGTGAGCCTGAAGCTGTAGAACCGCCCATAGCCTGAAGCGTGAGCCTGAAGCTGTAGAACCGCCCATAGCCTGAAGCGTGAGCTGAAGCTGTAGAACGCCCATAGCCTGAGCGTGAGCCTGAAGCTGTAGAACCGCCCATAGCCTGAAGCGTGAGCCTGAAGCTGTAGAACGCCCATAGCCTGAAGCGTGAGCCTGAAGCTGTAGAACCGCCATAGCCTGAAGCGTGAGCCTGAAGCTGTAGAACGCCCATAGCTGAAGCGTGAGCCTGAAGCTGTAGAACGCCCATAGCCTGAAGCGTGAGCCTGAAGCTGTAGAACCGCCCATAGCCTGAGCGTGAGCCTGAGCTGTAGAAACGCCATAGCCTGAAGCGTGAGCCTGAAGCTGTAGAACCGCCCATAGCCTGAAGCGTGAGCCTGAAGCTGTAGAACCGCCATAGCCTGAAGCGTGAGCCTGAAGCTGTAGAACCGCCCATAGCCTGAAGCGTGAGCCTGAAGCTGTAGAACCGCCCATAGCCTGAAGCGTGAGCCTGAAGCTGTAGAACCGCCCAAATCCAGAACCGTGAGCCAGAAGCTGTAGAAACGCCCATTGCCTGAAGCGTGAGCCTGAAGCTGTAGAACCGCCGCTAGCCTGAAGCGTGTTCCTGAAGCTGTAGAACCGCCCATAGCCTGAAGCGTGAGCCTGAAGCTGTAGAACCGCCCATAGCCTGAAGCGTGAGCCTGAAGCTGTAGAACCGCCCATAGCCTGAAGCGTGAGCCTGAAGCTGTAGAACAGCCCATAGCCTGAAGCGTGAGCCTGAAGCTGTAGAACCGCCCATAGCCTGAAGCGTGAGCCTGAAGCTGTAGAACCGCCCATAGCCTGAAGCGTGAGCCTGAAGCTGTAGAACTGCCCATAGCCTGAACAGGGAGTGTGATCCTGAAGCTGGTTGTGAAGAGCAGATGGGGAAAACCCCTTTTCTGTTTGTCACACACTGATAAAATATTTCCTCCTCCTCCTCTTTGAGCATCATTCCTCCCTTTGGGATAGGGGAGCGTTATATTCACATTGCAGGGATTTTCTCCTCTTTGACATTTAATATTGATAGGATACTGATAGGTGCGGATCCCACTTCCGGTACCCGCACTTGTATTGAGAACAGGCCCCAGAACTTCTCTGTGCAGAACGGAAAGGTGGCTCTGTGCATCCTGTGCGAGTTCTGACTACAGGTGAACAAGTGCACATGGAGACGTTCAGTGGTCTGGGGGGGGGAACCACATCTATAAACGGTCTATGGGATATCCTATCGATATGCTATTCAGTTGGGAGCATCACTGTAAGGCCGTGTTCACACGGCTTATTCCCGACGGATTTGTGCGCCGTATTTGAGCGCACAAATCCGCCGTGAATAAGGGGCGGGACGGGGGCGTCCGCGCCGTAAATAATGTGCATGTCACTTTCTCCCCCCGCGGCGGATTTGCCGAGCGGGTAGGAGCGACAGAATCCACTGTTCTCTATGTGAGCAGTGGATTACCGTAATGACTCCGACGGATTGGCGCCGTATTGAAGCGCAAATCCGGCGCGGAATACGGCGCCAATCCGTCGGCAAATAAGCCGTGTGAACGGGGCCTAAGGGTATGTTCACACGGCTTAATTGCGGGGCATACAGTCCGACCTGCAATTACGGCGGGTATTCGGCAGTCTCGCTGACGTGGGGGGCTGGCAGCCAGCCCGCCGGCCCCATAGATATGCATTACATGTCACTTATCTCCTCACGCGTACAATACGATCGTATTGTGCGAACAGGGAGAGGAGGCGTAATCCATAGTTCTTTTTGAGAACTGTAGATTACCATAATTATGGGGCGCATTTCGCTCATATTAGAGCGCAGTACTGCGCGAAATACGTGGCGAAATGCGCCCCAAAATAAGCCGTGTGAGCATACCCTTAGAATTTTCAACTTCTTTTTAATTGTCTTGAATAGTTGCTATGACTTGTAACTCCCCAACTACTGACTGCACTGTGCTGCCGGCTTAGCACTGGTTTTCTTTGTATTTTTATAACCATGTTAAGTAGCATGTGGGTTGGTTAAATAATCTATAGAGGGTGAGATAATTGTTTAGTAAAGATCACTAAGTTAGTGGAAAAAGACAAGAGGCGACATGTATGTATGGGCCAGAAGTCTGACTTCTTTTCAGCCCAAAAACTGGCGCAGCCCTGTTCTCTATATTTTTAACCAGGCGCTCTCCAATATCAGGCGCATTAGAGAGCGCCCGTGGCACTTTGTAATGCGCCTGAGATGGGGGGGCGTGCTGGAGGTGTATTGCACTACAACCGTACGAAGCTACACATTTATAGCTTTAGTACGGCAAATCCAGGCTCTCACTGCTGGAACAGGTAGAGCACTTTAAAAGTGGTTTACCTGAGACAGATTTAGCTAGAAAGAGATAAATCGACGACCTGCAGTAAAAACAGGTTCATAGATTCAGGCGTATTCTACGCTACTAACGTGCGCAATAAAATTGGCGTCTGGGCGCCAAAAATCATACATGTCACCCCAGGGTATATGCTCATTTCACCCATATTACTGCTCTGTGCATGAGCCATATTTAATGTTGATGATGGAAACATAAACTAAAATATATGGCACGTTTCTTAAATGTATTTGTGACAAGTCCACTTTTAGGAGTTTCTCGTTGACTCCACTAGTGAATATCCTAAAAAAGTAACAGTGTGGACAAATATAATACAGTTCAAACTTTACTGTTTCATTTTTCATGCATACAAAAATTCCACTTGTGCCAATAGTATAAAGATACTTGCGGTACTGAAGCAGCAAAACATCCATTTATGTCATAGGCAGTCCCATTCAAAAGGAAACAATTGTGTTCATGTAGGTAGCTGAGGATAGCTGGAGGACAGGCTGCTAGCAGCTTCCTCAAACATCTGTGTGACGTTTCAAGGGGCGTGCCCTTTAACATGGACACAATGGTTTCCTTTTGAATGGGACTGCCTATGACCGAAATGGATGTTTCGCTCCTTCAGTATCGCAGGTATCTTTATACTATTGGCTCAAGTGGAGTTTTTGTAGATATGAAAACTGAAATGGTGAAGTTTGAATTGTATTATATTTGTTCGTACTGTTGCGTCTTTGAGGATGGGAACATATTCCGTACTAGGAGAATGAAAAGGCTTTGCGACTCTAGATATTTATCACCTCGCCATAGGTTACATGATGTCTGATTACTGGTCACTATATGTGATTATACCACAAACAATTCCTATTAAAACTTAACCTTTATTAATACTCTTCATAAACAAACACAAACATAAAGGACAGCAATCCAGGGATGAATTAGGTAACCTACTACTGTCACCCTAATTGATTCAGGAATTTGACCTTCGCGGAGTAACCGCCCTGATAAGGGCGTCCCCACTATCCTAATCCTATTCTCCTGAACAATCCCTAAAGGGGACAGAAAAAATGTAGATATAAACGGTCTCCAAATTATATGTCCATATAGTGTAGTTACCTTAATTCAAAAGGAACCTCTACACAGCAGACTTATAAATTCATATGTACAGGAGACCTATCGAGTAAGTAATTACTAGTCACAAAAATGCTTTCCCCATATGCAGGAGACCTATCGAGTAGATAATTACTAGTCACAAAATACTTTCCCCAAACGCGTTTCGTCCTCACGCGACTCCATCAGAGAAAAAAACAACTGGGGTCCAAAAACAGGGAGAATTTCAGTTTTATCTTCTATCTCCAGAAAAGATATTTTACATACCAAAGACTGCATCTACTCGTTTCACAGTCTACATATACCCAGGAAAGGTCTCCCTGTGAAAGAATCAACAATCCATACATTACTCAACTAGAATAAATACGTACAGTAACTATCTATCCAACAAAGATAAACAAAATACATACTGGTAGGTGACAGGAAAGATGCTCCCATCGGGGTCAATGTGACCCTAGTCCCTTAGGATGGTTGTCTCCCAGACAAATGGGGGGGATTAAATAAGTCCTCAAGCCCCTCCCCATTTGTTGTCACTAAAATGTGGCCCTCATCCTGCACAAGTGGCGCGGGGGAAGTGTTTGAACGGTACAGCAGTCGAACATGTGCAGTGCTGCCCCATTCAAAGTCTTTGGGACTGACGAAGATAGGTGAGCACTGTAGTTGGATATCTTCTTCAGTTCCATAGACGCTATGTGGAGCAGCAGTGCGTATGTTCAACTGCAGCACCTTACAAACCCTTCCTTGCTTTGAGAGGAAGGGGAGGAGAGGAGACCCTATTTTTGTGATCATGGGGATCCCAGCACCGTGTCTCCCAGCAATCAAATATTTATTACGTATCATTGCTTCATGAGGTGCTGATGGGTCTACTGACGGCAGGACTTCTAGTGCCCTAGACATACAGCATCACCGGCCGCTGCTGTGGAAAATGTAACCCCCTCTATACCTCCTGTGCCCCCCTCTTCTGCGTGGGATGAAGTGAAGCCCTAGGCGGTTGCCTACCTGTCATCCTGGCCCTGACTGATGGACTTCCTCCATCTGTTAAATGACATTGATGCTGCGGTGCCACTTCCTGTTCAGGCTGTGGGTGGTTCTACCGTTTCAGGCTCCTCCTTCCTGTTCAGGCTGTGGGTGGTTCTACCGTTTCAGGCTCCCCCTTCCTGTTCAGGCTGTGGACAGTTTTCTACCGTTTCAGGCTCCCCCTTCCTGTTCAGGCTGTGGACAGTTTTCTACCGTTTCAGGCTCCCCTTCCTGTTCAGGCTGTGGACAGTTTTCTACCGTTTCAGGCTCCCCCTTCCTGTTCAGGCTGTGGACAGTTTTCTACCGTTTCAGGCTCCCCCTTCCTGTTCAGGCTGTGGACAGTTTTCTACCGTTTCAGGCTCCCTCTTCCTGTTCAGGCTGTGGGCGGTTTTCTACCGTTTCAGGCTCCCCCTTCCTGTTCAGGCTGTGGACCGTTTTCTACCGTTTCAGGCTCCCCCTTCCTGTTCAGGCTGTGGACAGTTTTCTACCGTTTCAGGCTCCCCCCTCTGTTCAGGCTGTGGACGGTTTTCTACCGTTTCAGGCTCCCTCTTCCTGTTCAGGCTGTGGACAGTTTTCTACCGTTTCAGGCTCCCCCTTCCTGTTCAGGCTGTGGACAGTTTTCTACCGTTTCAGGCTCCCCCTTCCTGTTCAGGCTGTGGACGTTTTCTACCGTTTCAGGCTCCCCTCTTCCTGTTCAGGCTGTGGACGTTTTCTACCGTTTCAGGCTCCCCTTCCTGTTCAGGCTGTGGGACGTTTTCTACCGTTTCAGGCTCCCCCTTCCTGTTCAGGCTGTTGGAGTTTCTACCGTTTCAGGCTCCCCTTCCTGTTCAGGCTGTGGACAGTTTTCTACCGTTTCAGGCTCCCGCTTCCTGTTCAGGCTGTGGACAGTTTCTACGTTTCAGGCTCCCCCTTCCTGTTCAGGCTGTGGACCGTTTTCTACCGTTTCAGGCTCCCCCTTCCTGTTCAGGCTGTGGACAGTTCTACCGTTTCAGGCTCCCCCTTCCTGTTCAGGCTGTGGACAGTTCTCTACCGTTTCAGGCTCCCCCTTCCTGTTCAGGCTGTGGACAGTTCTCTACCGTTTCAGGCTCCCCCTTCCTGTTCAGGCTGTGGACAGTTTTCTACCGTTTCAGGCTCCCCCTTCCTGTTCAGTCAGAAAGCTTTAAAGGGCTATTTCAAGAGCTTTAAAAACCTCCCTACCTCCTCCCACTGTGCTTAACCCATACTTTGTATCCCATCACCACCGTTCCAGTGCTGCCAGAGCTATGGTGTTCTCCCTAGACCCTCACTAATGAAGTTAGTGGATCACATGATGCTGCAGCCAATGACTGGCCTCTGTGGTCACATGCTGAGGCCGGAGATTAGTTGTAGCATCATGTGATCCATGAATGTGACCTCATCCATGAGGGACCAAGAAGAACACTGGAGCACTGGCAGCGTTGAAACGGTGGTGATGGGAGAGGTAAGTATGGGTTAATTTTCTCAGTACAGCGGGAGGAGGTAGGGAGGTTTTTAGAAGTTTTGGAAAACCCCTTTAATAATTGGGATCAGTGGGAGCTGTTGTTGAGTCCATGACATACCTGCTCCACACATTCAGAGTGCCATGCAGCAGCTTTGTTCCGCCAATGGCATAGATGTGTGGTGTTGGATGGAGTTTGTTCAAATTTTCTTGGCTAATAACCTGAACCTGTACAGGGGTTACACAGTGAAGCGTTGGGGATGAATTTTGTTTTGTCAGTACTTTGTTCTGAATATTCCCTGATTGTTACCAACAGCATTTTGTGATGTTCTCCCTAGAGCTGCAGTCTCGGGACACTTCTGAGTCTCTGGAGAGTCTAATTCTTCACTTCAGTGAGAAATTGGTTCTACTTAATGAAGACGCAAAAACAGATGGCGCCACGAAGCAAGGTATGACATTGCAATCCACTAATATTACAAGGACGTTTTTGTTGAAAACTGTTTTTTGTCAGTTACTGCAGCGTTTTGCATATTTACAATTTTTTTTACGTTTTTTTGTGTTCTAAAGTTGTATCAAAGAAATATATTTGACAAGCAAAAGGGTAACAATGATTTGAACTTGTGACTTTCAGGCTCCATATCTCACCATCCACTACAGTTTTGAACGTGAAACTACCATCATTTTATAGACAGCCATCTTGACTATCTCATACATAACTTTGACCTGCAACTATTTAGCATCTGCTTAGTTCTGCAGATTCTTGTCATGGAACTGTTACTGTTTTGCTTCTGCTGGTGGAACAATCTTTTTTTTCTTGTTACTACAAATTACAACCTGTTCTCACATTCCCTAATAGCTCAGTGTGTTATTAGGCTGATTCCCAAGCGAAAGGTCACTGGTTCGAGCAGCCGTGAAGAAGATTTCCCAAGAAAAGAGAAGCAGCAGCATCCAACTCATCGATAGCGTCACTGGACCAAGAAAATTGCCAAACTGCATCATGTGAGGTCATGACAGCTGGAAGGATATGAAATGAAATCCATCCATTCATTCAAAAGCCAAGAGGTGACATCCAGGGGAAATATCAGAGTTAACAAGTTGGCTCATTGAAATGTCGATCAGTTCTAACGCGACAGACCCGGCAGTGGAGGCGGCTCGTAGGCTTCGTAATAGTGAGATCAAAGACGTCCATGCAAGCACCGGGCAACATGCATTACACAGGTCTGAAATGATGGCCCGAAAAAGGTGAAGAAGCCTCAAATTCATTCTCATCATAAGAAGCGTCGGCAAAAAAAATGCAAAAAATGGAAGATTGGAAATGATTGGAGCAATGAGATGGAAGTCACTAGACCGGGCTCTGATGGGGGCAAATGGGTTTTGAAGAATCAAGGGAAAAGGGCGCAAACGGATCAAAAAATGTAAGAAAGTTCGGTGGAGGAAACCTGATGATGTTTCACAGCCAAAGATGTTGGATACTTGAATGGGATCGATGTTGATCTCAACGCTGAGCTCTATGTGAGTGTCCTACAAGATGAGTTAGTTCATACACTCGAGTACTATAGGTATGAAAAGGATGACATAGTGTCCAGCAGGACAACGACCTGAAGCAGACGTCAGGGTTGGAGAAGAAATGGTTCAATGATAATAAAGTAGAGTTGCTGTATTGGCCTCCATGGTCCCCAGCCATCAACCCAATCCAACACTTTTGTAGGAAGAGTTGAAGAAAAAGCTGTATTTGTATCCAAGTCCAGTCTGCACCAACATTGGGAATGTGTAGAAGAGACCTGGGATCAGATTTTGGTCAAGATATGCTTGAATCTGATTCAGAGCCCAGAAGGATTCAGGCAGTATTAAAAACCAAAAGGCAGCTTTCCCAAATACTAACAAAATAATAAAAATGTACATTTTGATTTGTAGGAGCAAAACAGTAACAATGCAGTTACAGGAAAGAATCTGCAGAACTAAGCAGATGCTGAATAGTTGCAAGTCACATTTATGTATAAGATAGGTAAGATGATTGTCTATAAAATGATGGTAGCCTCATGTACAAAGCTGTAGTGGATGGTAAGAAACGGAGCCTGAGAGTCAGAAGTTCAAAACATTGTTACCCTTTTGCTTGTCACTGTCTGTTCTACCCAAATAGCTTGATTATTGTATCATAAGGTGATAAACAGCCTGATGTTACCATTTTACTACAGTAAAGTTATCACATAAACATGCGCCATGTATGAGGGAGTCGGAGCTTTGGCTGACCGACTCCACAGCCCTGTTCGTCAGTCCACTTGACTTTAAATAAAGCAGTCCGCTTACCCACTGCTCCATTCAAAGGCTTTATCGCAGTGAGGAAGAATGGGGAACTCTGGACCTGTTTCAGTGGTCCCAGCGATCAGACGTTTATCATCTAGCCATAGGATGTATGTCTCATAAATGTCTTTAGTAGTAAAACCTCTTAAGCGAATCATCCTGGACTATATTGTAGTGTTTTCTTTTATAAACTATCAAGAGAACAAACACTTATGACTTAAGACTTAAAGGAGTTGTCTCCCTACAGCGTTTCATAGGATGCATGAATGAAATACTCTGTCACTTCCTGGTCAGACTGACTGTAATTTGCATACAGCTCTGTGGTGTATTCAACTCTGTGCTTTCAGTTGCTAATTAGCTCAGATTAGCTCAGAAGCTTTTTCAGAAACTACTAGCAGGACTTTTTATCTGATCCCTCAAACAAAAGCCCTAATTAGAGCTGTTTACTTTAGATAAATCAAGCTTTTTACTGCTGCTCAGCACAGAGGCTGCCCTGACCTGTGTGATGATGTCACTCACTGCTATCACATAGAACAAACAGCAGGGGGGAGAGCTGTACACAGGTCTGTTACTGAGGGAACTGAAATAGCCAGGGAGGTGATTAATTCACTTGTATCTCCTTAACAAAAACAGATGAACAAAGCAATATATTTGGAAAATTTCTTTATTTTGTGTTCCCTGCAATTTGAAAGCTATTCTTTGTAGCGAGACAACCCCTTTAACATCTGTAAGTCTTAATGACCCACATTAGTCTAAAAAGGTACCAGATTTTTTACCGTTGCACAGTTTGATCAATTTTGGTCACTTTTTCTGACCAACATTTATTTGTTATGGATTTTGTCACAGCGTGCTGCATCATGCTCTTTTGTCGCCTTGGTTACCGTCCACCACTGTGTGTTTTCAGTGGTGGTTGGAAATGCAATGCAAATTTAAAACATAAAAACTTTAATTATAAAACAAAAAACAAATTGTAAAACTCACAAAAACTCTTAATGCTTGTTGGAATCGTGTCGACCTGCAGAGTGAAAATGACACGTCATTCATACTGCACAGTGAGCTCCATTAACTCCCCCTTTCCCTCCCTATCAAAAAGCCACAGTTATATCTATTCTTTCACATTCCACTCCACAAATATATTTTTTGGGTATCCAGTACATTATAAGGTACAGTCACCGGTATTATTAAAAGTTACAATTTGTCCCACAAAAAACAAACCCTAATTTGGCTGTGTAGACAGGAAAATAATACAGTTGTAGGTCATGGAAGACGGAGGAGTAAAAAGTAAACACAAATAAACCAAAATTTCCTTTGGCGAGCCCACTCTATAAGCGCTGGGAGCTGGCTTTAATAGAAGCTGACTCCCACTTCTATTAGCTGAGATCGGAGAGTGCCCCGATTCCTGACTCTTCAGATGCGGCGACAGACGTGACCGTGGATTCTTAATTAATAAGGAACCATTCTGGTCTATGATTGGCGACATCGCGGGGTGCCGAGCGGTTGCCATGGCAGCCGTGGGCCTAATGAAGGCCTCCATAGCTGCCATATTACAAATGAAAAAAAATGACACATAATTGGTATCATCACATCCATAAGTCTCATCTATTAAAGTATCGTTTATCCCTTATCATGAACACTGTAGAAAAAAATAGTTTTTAATGCTAAAGTTGCAGATTTATTTTTTATTTTTTTTGGTCAGTGTCCCCAGAAACTTGAAATAAAAAGTAATCGAAAAGTTGCCTGAATCCCTAAATGGTGCCAGTAAAAACTAAATTTTAGCCTTAAAACCCCAAAAACCTGAGCCCTCACTCGGGACCATAGATAAGAAATAACATAGTTATTGGCCACATAACATGATGCTGAAGTGCAAATTTTATCAGCAACACAGAATTTATCTCTCTTACTGAAAAACATTAACCCTTTAGAGCTCTGTTGCTTTGGGCCCTGCTGTTAAACACCCCCCCCCCCCCCCCCATCACCAATGTCCCTCTAACAGGCTCAGCTAGGAATAGAAGAGCTGAAATGTCAGTGACCGCTGTAGAATCGCCCACAGCCTGCACAGGAAGTGGGACCCTAAAGCTGTATGAAGTTGCAGCCTGAACAGGCAGTGGGAACGTAAACTGTAGAACTGCCCACAGCCTGAACAGGAAGTGGGAATGGGAAGCTGTAGAACTGCCCACAGCCTGAACAAGAAGTGGGAGCGGGAAGCTGTAGAACCGCCCACAGCCTGAACAGGTAGTGGGAGCGTGAAGCTGTAGAACTGCCCGCAGCCTGAACAGGAAGTGGGAACGTGAAGCTGTAGAACCGCCCGCAGCCTGAACAGGAAGCGGGAGCCTGAAGCTGTAGAACCGCCCCGCAGCCTGAACAGGAAGGGGAGCCTGAGCTGAGAACGCCCACAGCCTGAACAGGAAGGGGAGCCTGAAGCTGTAGAACTGCCCACAGCCTGAAGCGGAGCCTAGAAGCTGAAATCGCCCAACTCCAGCCTGAACAGGAAGCGGACAAGCTTAGAACCGGCAGCCTGAAAGAATGGGGAGTGAAGTCTGTTAAATCCGTGCAGCTGAACAGGAATGGTTGGACGCGGAAGCGTAGAACTGCCCGCAGCCTGAAAGGAAAGCGGGAGCCGGAAAGTGAGAAACGCGCAGCTGAACAGGAAGCGGAGCCGGAAAGCTGAATAACGACCCGCAGCTGAACAGGAGCGGGACCGAAGCTGTAGAATTGACTCGCAGCCTGATACAGGAAGTCGGGAGCCGGAAATTTGATCCCGCAGCCTGAACAGTTAAGCGGTGAGCCGGAGCTGAGAACGTCCGCAGACCTGAACAGGAAGCGGGAGCCGGAAGCTGTAGAACCGCCCGCAGCCTGAACAGGAAGCGGGAGCCGGAAGCTGTAGAACCACCTGAAGCCTGAACAGGAAGCGGGAGCCGGAAGCTGTAGAACCGCCCGCAGCCTGAACAGGAAGCGGGAGCCTGAAGCTGTAGAACTGCCCACAGCCTGAACGTGAAGCTGTAGAAAGCTGCTGCCAGACTCCTTTTGGCCTTTCTCACAAACAACTAACGATTAATAGATAAAATAGTTGTTTTTGGTTAAATCGTGCATGGAAATTCACTGTATGTGTTTTAGACTAGTCACACTAGACTTTCCAATGCACCCAAGTTTAGGCAACAGAAAATCAGGAAAAACCTATTGCAAATAAATTAAGACTTCCCTAGTTCTTTTGGGTACATTACAGCTTTAGTATTTGATTCCCTTTCATGGTTGTCTAGCTAATATTTGTCTAGCTAATATTTCTCAGGTGGCCCGGGGTAGAACATAGGATTAATCTTTGATCCCAAGTTGTCTAGGATAATTTTCCTTTCCCTAGTAGTCTAGAGTAGAAGAGTGGGAGAGCATTTGGTGGGGGTCTAAAGCGATACCCACATTCTTGGGATCTAAGGTAGAGGCAGTGGTGAACATAAGCAATGTCCCTTTCTTTGGTGGTCTTTGGTACAAAATGGGGTTAATATTTGTTTCCATTGTGGTCTAGGTTAATACACACTTTCTTAAAGTAAAAAAAAAATTCATAGAACACTATAACCAGCATTTATATTGAAAAGTAAAGATACTCCACTACCTTCACATGTTTCTTTATTTTTGGCTCCTTATTTATCTATCGTAAGATCCACTTTTTGCAGTGAAACTTCCTGCTTGTGGGAGTGTCAGTAGTTTTCCAGCATCTCTTTCCTACAAGTCCCAGACTGCATTGCAGTCTAGGGCTTCAATCCACAGTTATCACGGGTAGATATTGTGCTGACATAACTGTGCGTAATACCCCCTAGCTCTGTACTTGCTGCCATGATAATGATAAGTTAGGGCTCACTAGTCGCTGTATAAACTGTAGAAAGCGGTCCTCATTTTCATGACAGCTGTACACAACCTCCCATTACTAAGTTCTGCCAGCAGGACTCAAAGGTAAACAGTTCCTCCTCCCCTCTAATTACTCTATTGTAATTGCTTCTATGCACTTGCAAATCGCAGGCTAGAAAGAGAGAATGCAGCCAGAACCTTCTCGACTCAGTTCACTCCCACTACAGGGGAGTGTTCCTGAGCTGAGCCTGACTTTGATGCACCACTGAGTGATGACAAAACGTTCACTGAGTGCTTCATAAATAGTTGAACCGATGAAATTAAAACATCATTTCTTTAATAATCCTTCACTTTGAAACAGCAAGACATTAACCTGTAATTTACAGTGTGTCCATAATATGCAAATATAAAGCAGGTACTCAGCGTTTAGTCGCGGCGACACGGGCTGTTCACTGTCAGTCCATGGCGCCGCTCCCAAGACGGGTGAGCGGAAGAACGCCGACAATCGAGTTGGACAAAGCTAACTCGTGGACGTTTCAGGGATGACTCCTCCCCTTCCACGAGGACGCTGAGTACCTGCTTTATATCTGCATATTATGGACACACTGTAAGGGTGCGTTCACACGGCAGTGGACAAATACCGGTCGGTGTACCCGGCCGGTGTTTTGCGGCCGTCCCTACGGCCGCGCGGGGGGGGGGGGGGGATGGCTTTTCTCCGCGATGAGCGGAGAATAGCCCTCCCACCTCCCATTGAAACCGGACGGAAGAATGAACATGCTGAATGTCTTTTGAGCGGCCCGCGGGCGGAAAAACCGCCGGGCAGAGAACCCATGCAGTTGGGACTGTTGCACGGGTTTTCCGTAGAGCACAATTGTGCTAATTTTCAGCGGGTTTTTCAGGCGGTCTGAAACACTGCAAACCGGCTGAAAAACTGGCCGAAACCCGTGCCGTGGGGACATGCCCTAAATTACAGGTTAATGTCTTGCTGTTTTAAAGTGAAGGATTATTAAAGAAATGATGTTTTAATTTCATCGGTTCAACTATTTATGAAGCACTGTTTTGATGTGGGAGTGGAGATCCCGTTTTGTGAACCGTTGCGATCAGGCTCAGCGATATATTTGAGAGGCCTTGCTTTATTAAATTGAAAACGTTCACTGAGGCCATGTGATGAATGAACGTCACATGGTTTGGAAAGGATAGGAATATCTTGAAAACATGACCTGTTGGTGGGTCTTGAGGACTGGAGTTGGGGAACACTGGTCTAGTGGATAACCTACCTGCTCCAGTGATGTCAAAATGCCTGCCTCTGACAGGAAGCTGATAATTGTTCAGCTTCTCTTTCTGCCCAGCATTTGTATTGGGTATGGATGGAGATAACTATATCTCTGTTAGGTGGAGGGACATAATATTATGGGGTAGAGAGAACAGCAGCTAATGGTAATATAACCTTATTGGAGTCTAGCATATTTATATGAGTTTTTTTTTTATCTTCCAGATGGGACAAAACAAGAAATTGAAACAAATGTGCCCAGTGAAGACTATTTGGAGGGTGAAGACCTTCTCATCACCAACGATGTTGTAGAAAGTGAAGAAACAACCCAGGACAATGGCAGTGTGGTGGAAACTGCATGTATGGAAGTCACTGTAGCCACTGAAGATCTGAAGGATCATGGAAACGCTTCGGAAATTGAAGTTGTAGTCACCAACTATTTTGCAAGAATTGGTGACCTGGACAAATCTGAAGATACTGCCCTCCGTATACAGATCCAAGAAGGCGAAACAGTAGAAACCAGCGCATTTGCTGATCAAATTGTACCATCAGCTATTAAAGAAGATGTCCACCTTGTCAAAAATGTTGAGGGAACAAACACCATTATGGTTATGGAAGTAATTGAAGAATCAAACAAAGCTGTGGATAGTGAAGGAGGTACGGAAGATGATACTACAGTGAGCAAGGCGTCTACAGAGATGCTAGAGGTTGAAACTGAGGAAGATGTTCTGATTTTACAAGATGAAGCTCTCAAAGATGACATGCAAAGTTATGGCGGGCTGTTTATCTGTGAAGATGTGACCAGTGATGACCATCTTAAATTTGAAGCCCTTCTAGAGACTGCTTCTGTGACAGGTGAAGAGGGTCTGGCCAGTGAAGACTCCACAGACATGGAGGCAATCCTTGAATGCTTTAGTGAAAATAAAGAACAATTAGAGATTATAACTAGTAAAGAGATTGTGCAAAATGAAGAGGACTTAACCGGCTGGAACGTCATGGAGTGTAGAAGGGGGCCAATTGTAGATTTTGAGGAAGTTATTCAAGAGAAAGAAGACGTATGTATAGAAAGAGCCATTAAAGTAACTTGTGAAGAATTGCAAGAGAGAGACACTATGAACCTGGAAGAAGCAGTAACTGATGAAGACCTGGAACTTAAAGATGGTATAAACCATGAAGAACCCATAGAAGGTAAAGACAGTATAAAAAGTGAAGAAGCTGTAGCCCGTGAAAATCTGGAGACAGAAGAGGCCACGGCGCTTAAAGTAGACTCTGGTTAATCTCTTTGTAAAGACTTTAATGCCCATGAAGAGTCTGAAATCATCCAAGGATTCACGAAAAGTATTAACGCTTTAAGTTGCCCTCATGATGTGGAAATTTTAGGAGCTATAAAAACTGAAGACTGTGTGCAAAGTGAGGAGGACTTAACGGACCATGACAATAAGTGCGAATGGGTGACATCTATAGATTCTGAAGCAGTCATTCACGAGGATAAAGAAGTTGTATCTACAGAAGGAGCCACAAAAGTAGCCGGTGAAGACCTAGAACTCGAAGAGATGGTGATGATGGTGAGCCACAGAGAGGATGTAAATAACGAAGACTTGGGACTTCAAGACCGTATGAACCGTAAACAATTTGTGGACACCGAAGATCTGATTGCGTTTGGAGAGGTGACGGCTACAGATTCTGAAGAAGTAATTGGGGAAGATGAAGTTGTATCTACAGAAGGAGCCACGGAAGTAGCCAGTGAAGACCTAGAACTCGAAGAGATGGTAAGCCACAGAGAGGATGTAAATAATGAAGACTTGGGACTTCAAGACAGTATGAACCATAAACAACCTGTGGACACCGAAGATCTTATTGAGTTTGGAGAGGTGATAGCTACAGATTCTGAACAAGTAATTATGGAAAATGAAAAAGTTGTGTCTACAGAAGGAGCCATGGAAGGAGCAGGTGAAGACCTAGAACTTGAAGAGATGATGAGCCATAAGGTGGTTGTAACTACTGAAGACTTAGAATTTAAAGACTGTATGAACAGTGAACAATCTTTGGACAGTGAAGATCTTATTGAGTTTGGAGAGGGGACGGCTACAGATTCTGAAGAAGTAATTAAGGCGGGTGAAGAAGTAATATCTACAGAAGGAGCCATTGAAGAAGCCAGAATATGTTTTGAAGAGTTTGAGGTCACCATTGTTGAAGGTTCGTTGACTGATCTAAGTCAAGATTTTGTAGCTGGTGGAGATACAGATTCAGTATATGGTGAAGACATGAAGTCCAAAGATAGTAGAAGTCGCAAAGAAGCTTTAACCGACAAAGACATGGATTTTATAGACGCTATAAGCCAAAAAGAAGCTTTACGTGCTGGAGACAAGGATGTTACAGACGCTATTAGCCGAGAAGAAGCTTTAAGCGCTGAGACAGATACAGAGATAGGTTTGTAACGGGATGCAGATGCCGAGAAGAAGCTGTAAATGCTGAACACAAGGATGTTACAGATAATATAAGCCAGGAAGAAGCTGTAAATGCACAAGACAAGGATGTTACAGACGCTATAAGCCAGGAAGAAGCATTAAGCGCTGAAGACGAGGATGTTACAGATGGTATAAGCCAGGAAGAAGCTGCAAATGCTGAAGACAAGGATGTTACAGACAGTATAAGCCAGGAAGAAGCTGCAAATGCTGAAGACAAGGATGTTACAGATGGTATAAGCCAGGAAGAAGCTGTAAATGCACAAGACAAGGATGTTACAGATGATATAAGCCAGGGAGAAGCTGTAAATACTGAAGACAAAGATGTTACATACAATATAAACCAGGAAGAAGCTTTAAGCGCTGAAGACAAGGATGTTACAGATACTATTAGCCGAGAAGAAGCTGGAAATGCATGAAGACAAGGGATGTTACAGAGGTATAAACCAGGAAGAAGCTGTAAATGCTGAAGTCATGAAGCTATAAGCCAAGGAAAAGTGTAAAATACTGTAGTCAAGGAAGACAAAGCCGGAAGAAGCTGTAAATGCACAAGACAAGGATGTTACAGATGATATAAGCCAGGGAGAAGCTGTAAATACTGAAGACAAGGATGTTACAGATGGTATAAGCCAGGAAGAAGCTGTAAATGCTGAAGTCATGAAGCTCAAAGACCACACGAAAAGTGAAAAATCTGTAGTCAAGGAAGACAAAGAAACAAAGGCTGCAGCTTTTGAAGACCCCTCTTGTGAATCTTTGTCTACAGATTTCATTGATGACCATGATCAGCAGCCGGTGGAAAGCAGCCATCATGTTATGGACTTTGAAAGCGATGTATGCGACCAGAATGAAGAGCCGCTTCCTGCAGATGACACTGACGTGAGACCGCCAGGCAGGGAACAAGGTAATTGAACCTAGAACGTGTTACGTTTGGGCTTTTAGTAGATGTTACTAGTCAGTGTATTACTGTCAGCATCCATGTGCCTTACCTGGACATTGTCACAGATTTTCTTGCTCCTTAGGGAATTCCAACTCTCCTCTTCTGTGTGAGGGAGGAAACGACAACCTCTCTGAGCACATTTTAGCTGCAAGGTCCCATTAACTTTACATTACATCACAGGTATATGTAGGGATACCTTGAAGAAGGTATTCCATCTTATATTGCGGCTGAGCCATGGAAGTCCGACGAGCCAGCTTTGTTGTTTTTTGACTACTTTTGCTCAGTTTTTTGGTATATACCTTGTGCCAGATACAGAAACAAAGTAGACCATGTCCAACATGATATATTGATGTGAAATGTAGCAAACCGCGCAAAAGACTCCCATGGCTTTTGTTTAATATATCTGCAACATATGTCCAAAAACTGGAAATGGTTTCTTAGCTTGGAAAAAAAGGTAGTATATGCACACAGTAGTCTCTGCAGCACTCTTTCAGCTAGCTCAAAAGGTGTAACATTCATTAGGAAGAGGCACCGTGTAGATACCTTGTTTCCCGAAAATAAGACCTAGTACATTTTTGGTGACTTATGCACCTTACATGCTCTACTGAAATTTAAATATACTGAGCCTTTTGTATTAAACCTGTCTAGCAGGAAGGCTATTTATTGCTCGTAGCAACCAATCAAGGTTCAGCTTTTCTTTTTCCAGCGCACTATAGGAAATGAAAGGGGAGCTCTGATTGGTTGCTATGGGCTCTGGTTGGTTGCTATGGGCAGCAAAGACCGTCTTACTGCTAGACCATTTTCATACATAAGGCCCAATGTTTTTAACCCCTTCCCCTTGTCACGCTCGTTTTTCCCTCCTCTTTGCCTTCCAGGAGCCATAACTTTTTTATTTTTCCACCTACATAGACATATGAGGGCTTTTATTTTGCGGGACAATATGTACTTTCTAATGGTGTTATTCACATTACCATAGAATTTATTTTATTTATTTTATTTTTTTTTAAATTATTTTATTAATTTTACCATAGAAACTGCAAAAAAAAATTCCAAGTGGGGCAAAATGTGAAAAAACGTACTCGTGCCATGTTTACAGGTTTTTGTTTTTTTTTTCCATTTAACGCGTTCACTTTCCGGTATAAATGATGTATTATCTGTATTCTACAGCAATACCAAACATTGTAGGTTTTCTTTGTTTTGGTACCGTAAAAAAATCCAAACATTTTCTTTTCTTGAAATTTGCGCAGCGGCGCCGTTTTCTGTGAACAATAACTTTTTTGTGCTAAAACCTTCAGACTTGAGTGAGGGCGCCTGATTTTTTTTGCGGGCTGAAGTGTACTTTTTATTGGTACCGGTTTGGAATACATGCAACTTTTTTTATTCCAATTTTTAGGGGACATGAAATGACCAAGAGACGCAATTTTGGCATTTTTTTCTTCTACGGTGTTCAGCGTACGGGATAAAAGTTATGTTTTAATAGATCGGACTTTTTCGGCTGCGGCGATACCAAATATGTGTAACAAAAAAAAACGTTTCGGCGATGGAAGCCTTCACAAGGCTTCCAGCTGCTATGTTAAGCGATCTGGGACCCACGATCTCTCCGCCAGTGTCCCGATCGGAGTGAGGAACAGTGCGCTCCATCCCGTGCAGTAACCAGCAGTTGACACTGCTGTGTAGCGAGATCACTGCGCGTACCCGCTTCAATGCCCCCTTACCGGCACTGGGATGTAAGTTTACGTCCAGTGTTGTTTAAGGCCCGGTCCACGCGGCTTATTCAAGCCGTAATTGCGGGAGGGATCCGCCTGCAATAAGGGGCGGGGCCGGGGAGCTGCCCGCCGGCCCCATAGACAATGCATTATTTACGGCGCGTACGCGCCGTAAATAATGTGCATGTCACTTTCTCCCCCCGCGGCGGATTCGCCGAGCGGGGAGGAGCGACGGAATCCATAGTTCTCTGAGAGCAGTGGATTACCGTAATGACTGGGACGGATTGGAGCCGTACTGCAGCGCAGTAGAGTCCTGCCTTGAGTCTTCTTGAATATATTTACATGGAGCAAGTGAGGTGTAAAAGTCTCCAAACACCTTTCCCTAATGAGGAACATTACACCTTCTGAGTTACACCTTGAGGCTTTTTCTCAGCCAACCAGTACTCTAACCTACACTGATGAGGGGCAAGTACCCTGGTTGTCGCTTTCCATTTAGGGTATGTGCAGATGTCGTCTTGGATAGGTTTTTGCAATACGTAAAACGTATTGCGTCAAATGCATCCAAAAACGCACCACAAAGGGTGATATGTATTTGGATACGTCTTCTGGACTGCAAAAACGTATCCCTATAGTTTCTATTGCCTTTTCAGTGCGTAAAACGAATCAAGAATTGACGCCTCATTTCTTTGAACGCATCCGTTTAACGCAATGCAAAAACGTATGTAAACACATAGGGGAACATTTATCAAGGCAGTTGCGCCAGAATTCTGCCTCAATTTGCGCCAAAAAACAGCTTTTCGCCACATTAACTATGTGCTTTAGACAGTTTCAGGCGCTTCTGCGCCTTGTCCGACAAAGGGGGTGTGACCGTAAAAATGGGCGCGGTTTCACAGAAAGGGGCCGTGGCTTTAATGTGACAAAAAATGCGACTGAATTTTGTCAGTTTCTGGTGGAAATGTAAGCCAAATTAATTGTAGTACAAACTTAGATAGTTCTAACCTGCACCAGATTTATCAACAGTATGATAAATGTGGCGCATTGTAAGGGTATGTCCACACGGGAAAATTTCGGCACGACGAAATTATGGCAATCCATAGCTCTCATAGAGAACTATGGATTACACCTCCTCTCCTCGACATACAATACGATCGTATTGTACGTGCGGGAAGATAAGGGGAGTTATGACGAGCTGCCGGCTCCCCGCGCTGATCAGCCCGACTCTCAAACACCCTGCGTAAGTGCGGGGCGTACTGTACACCTCGCAAATATGGCGTGTGAACATAGCCTAAGACTGTCTAGTCTAACTTTACACTGTCTAAAAGTAAGACACTATTGATAAATCTGCCCCATATTGTCTTTACGACGATACATATTTTACATTGAAGTGTATGTAATTACACTAGAACATTGTTAAATACGTATTGGGGTCTGATTTTCGGTGCGCAAAACTTACCAAAATATGTATTTAATAACATGTATTGAACATAACCTTACATCGCAAGGCTCAGGGCATTGAAGGACGCTACATTAAATAGATGGCGCCAGATGTAGCAGCTGTTCTGGACACTTTGTGTGCTATGTAGTACAGGGTTTGAGTGGTGCATGATTCTAAGAGCTTGTTCACACGGAGCTTTCAGTCTGTGTTACAAGCGCTTTCTAGATCCGTCTCGGGGACCGACAGAGCGGACCCCAAGACGGATCTAAACAATTAGCAGTGAGATTATCAGCCCGCTGTGCTGAAACACGGAGCAGCGTTCACATGAGAGATCGCAGTGCGTGTTTCTAAGCGCCGCTCGGACTCGTCTTGAAAAGAAATGACATGACAATTCGACGCTCTGTCGCTCACCAAGGAGGATCTACAATAAGTGCTCTGTAACACGGACTGAAAACTTGTAGTGGACAAGCCCAAAGGGTATGTTCCCATGACGTTTTTTGATCCGTTTTTCGCTAGAAGAAAAACACATTGAAAACTTCATCCAAACGTATGTAAAACGCAGCAGCTGATGCCTTTTTGGATGCGTGTTGCATGCGTTTTTGTACGTTTCTCGGGATGTTTTTCAATATATATATATATATATATATATATATATAGGTTGTAGTTTGAAAAGGTACAATCTTTAGTGTAACATACTTTACCCTTACGTATGTATGTATGTATGTAAGGGTATGTAATATACTAAATCGGCCTCTAGAGGTCTCATTTGATCTATTTGAACTTTAGTAACCTAATGACCTACATTTTCACTTGGAGTGGAAAGTGGTTAAGTTGTAATGTAGAGGATGCCTCATAGAGGGCGCTATAACTGCATGCATTTTAACATGGTGTTTTCCTATGAAGTCTAATAGAGGGTGCTTCCAGCATTTTACATGTTTAATCTTATAAATCACTTTTTTAGAAGGATTGAATGATATAAAAGCAGTTTTTTTGTATAGAATGGTGTTTATTAGAAAAAAAACTTCTATAATTTCTATAAATGTAATGTTTTAGATAAATAGTTTATTATAGAATGTAAAGTGGTTTCAGTATTATACTATAAATGTATCAGTAAAAGCTTCTATAATTTCTAGAAAGAAACGCCCATTTGCAGCGCAAAACTGCTTTTATATCATTCAATCCTTCTAACAAGTGTTTATTAGAATGAGAACATGCTAAAAATGCTGGAAGCTCTCTCTATTGGGTTATTAAGGTTATTATAAGTTCAAAAACAGTTCTTCTGATCAAATGAGTCCTATAGGGTCCGATTTTGTGCATCTACACTTCAAATTTTAATCCAGTGCGATTTGTCGGGATGCGCTTTTTTCATATCAAAAGCGCATCCAGAACGTGCCCAAAAGTATGTTGCGCTTATGGATCCGTTTTTCAGGCCCCAAAAGCGTATCCCATTGTTTTTCTATAGGGATTTCACTTGCGGAAAACGCAAGTAGAAATGACATGTCAATTCTTAAAACGGATCCGAAAAACGCATTGAAAAGACGCAAGTAAACACGCAGCAGCGATCACGCTTCTGAACGGAGATGCATGTTTTATACTGTAACCGATGTAAATCACACAGCACATCTTTTATCCATCTTGGGTCCAAAAAGAACGGATCTGAAAAATGTTTTGTGAACATACCCTAAAAATGCAACATTCTTACACGCCAGAGAGAGGCGCTCAGGAAGGTTAGTGTCCCACTGATGCATGCGTGTTCACCATTCCCAGCTGATTAATTTCTTTTTGTATTTTTCTAGCCATTACAGGTGACTAAGGGTATGTTCACACAGCGTGTTGTATCTGTTTTGGATGTCCAAAGGCGCTGCATAATCGCATCCAACACGCAGCTGCATGTTTGGCTGCAGCAGGAACACACACAGTTTTAAATAGGGCGTCTGCTGCGCCAAACGGATCAAGAATTGACAGCAAAATTCTTTAAATGGATCCAAAAATGCAAGTAAACCCGCATTAGCAATCACTCGTCTGAACACCGATGCGTGTTGTACATTGAAAGCAATGGAAATCACACTGCACATTGTTAGATGCATGTTTTGGCTCTGAAACACAGATCCAAACACGCATCTAAAAACGTATGCAAACATGCCGTGTGAACATACCCTTATTCTTATCCAGAGCTCCTGCACCAAAATGGCTACGTGATAGCATCGTACCCCCATGCAGCCACCACTAGGGGAGGCTTGCGGCACACAGTTTTGCAGTATTTTTAGCTGTCATACATAGTGTTGAGCGATTATTATCGACAAAGTTGAAATCGGCACGGTTTTTATGCTGATCGGATTTTTTCGATCACGCGATAATTTAGGTTAAAATCTGCGCATAATCTATTAATATCGCGCCATTTTCGGCGCTTCACTGTCATTTTGGGGGCCAGCTAAATCGCTAGAGATAGAGCAGGGGTGAGCTGGGTGTTCGTCGTACTGGACTGGGATGTGTATGGTTGTGATTGGTGGAAAATCATGACCTCGTTTTTTACATTAGAAAGCCTTCCTGTTCCAGCATCAGTGTGTGTCTGTGTATCATAAGAGCAGGACGTGTGCTCGTGTCTCTAAAACAGCTCAGCGAAACTGTTCTCTTTATTCACACAGACTGCTAGCTTTTAGCTTGTGAAAATTTAGAATTAGGTAGATTAGGAGATTTTCAGTTTTAGTTACTTAGCTGAGAATTTTAAAGGAGCATCTAGCGCTGTAAGCCGTGGGGGGGGGGAGGGGGTGGGTGGCTACAGGGGGTGACAGCGAACACAGACAGGCAGGCAGGCTTTTGAAAGGAGAGTGGATATTGTGCAGCCCAGACTGCTTTGACCCTGCATTGAAATGGGTTTTTATTAAGTTTTTGGTGAAATATTAGCTTCTATTTTGTGCAGCCTGAACTTATATTAGGATACAGATCTTTTCTAGTAACTGCAGGTGTATTTGATAGGTGCAAAAACCACCTATTATTATCCGTATACAATTCAAATAGGTGTTTTCTTTACTTTGGTGCCCGCCCAGTTTTTGTCTCATAGAGCACACCGTGTACTTAAATTTGGAATAACAGAAATTTTGTAGTTTTTTTATTTACCTGTTGGTGTATTTATAGGTGCAAAAACCAACCGTATGTTATCCGTTATATATATAACTTTTAAATAGCTGTATTGCACGTGGTGCGGCCCTAGTTTTTTTTTCAAATAGCCACGTTGTACGACAATTGTGATAGAAAAATTTTCTAGCAACTGTTCTCGTTTGTCATTGCTGCAAAAAAAAAAAAACACAATTTCTCATTTCCCTGTTATAAAACTTCGGAATAGTTTTATTCTGCACTCGTTGAATATCAGTTTGTCGCAGTAGGCACTTGTATAATAGTTGTTGGAAAACTATCAATTCTAGTTCCTACTGGGAGTTGTAAATCCTGGACTGAAGGAAGAACACTGTTGATTTTGTCTTGCGGTTCTTCAATCAGACCGCATTTCACAGGTATTCCGCTACGAACCTTTCAGTTTATAATCCTAGTGGGCGTTGGAAATTATGTTTTTTGAGGGATTTAAGAATAGTGTGATTTGCCGTCTTTGAATTAGAGACTTCAAAAAACTCTTCCATACTTCTTAATTTTTATTCTTTCTGAACATGGAGCGAATCGGAGGTGGTAGCGAGACAAGAGGGGTGTAGGAAATGGAGGTAGAGGTACGAGGAAGGTGGCTCCTTCCAGTGCTGGCGACAACACGCAGCATGCCAGTGGCTAGTCAGTTGCGAGGACCGTCTAGGCCTTGTATGCTGGGTCAGGGTCCTGTGAATCTCGGAGTAACGAACTTCGTGCCAATCTGGTTCCTTCAGTGGTTAATGCAACCTGCATCCAGACAGTCTTACCTCTCGTCCTCCCAGTAACGGCCACCAAATGTTCGTCTCTGCATCATCAGCTAATCCGTCCAACATGAAGCAGCCCAAATGTCAACTCGTGTACCCACCACTGTGGATAATCCATTTTCTGAAGACCTCTTTGGATGTCAAATGCGGTTGGCGGTCAGAAGGCATTCCAAGATCAAGAGGCCAAAGGAGGAGGATTTAGTCTGCTCTGACGCCCCCAGTTACTGATTCCATCAGAGGAGGAGAAGGCAAGCCGGTCAATTCGGCAAAAAAAAACCCCTGCTCGGTGCCGGCAACACATTGCAGTGCCCTTGTGGTTGTAAGCCCGCAGCTCCTGATGCAGAATGTCAGGACGACGAAGTCCACCTGTGTTGATGATGATGATGATGGATGACGACATTGCGATCCATCCTGGTCTTGTTCCGCAGAATTTGTTGCGATGCGCTTCATCAAGTGGACGAGGAGGAAGACGATGGGGTAGTGTTCAATACGGGTCCACCTCAAAAAGGGAGAGGGCGGTTGCAGAAGTCCGCTCGATATATCGTTCCGCCACCGCACGGTCAGCGCAAAACAACGCTCCTCGGCTTATCGCCTGTCAAAAAGGTCCAGGACCTCTCAAGCCTGGGCCTTCTTGACCCAAGCCTCTGATTCACCCGCGATGATCATATGCCGCTTTGCCGTAAACGCATACAAGTAGAGCAAGAATCTTAGGTGTTTTAACACCACCAACATGTCTAGTCACATGCAGAGAATGCGTGAGTTGACATTGGATGAACACTTGGCCAAAAAAGGCCAGACCGACGCCGGGCCTCCAACCACTGTCACACCCTCTGTCTCCGGCCTCCTCCTCCTTAGCCACCACCAAGCGTCCTCAGCTGCCCATGTCCTCTCAGAGTCATGATTTGGGATCAGCCTCAGCTTCAAGCCTCCACCCGTCGCACGAGTACACCAGCACCACAGAGACCCATCCTACACATTCTCCTTCCGCCAGATGTTGATGGACCTGCACGCCGTACAGCGGCCCAGTATAGCAGCCAGATTCTGTCATTCCAGGTTTGGGAGCAGAAGAAACCCTTTAACCCAAACCATCCCAAAGCCAAAAGCCTGAATGTCGGCATTGCCAGGCTTTTGGCCCTTGGAAATGTCCCTTGCCTTTCCGTCTCCCGTGGACCACAGATGGGTTCCGCCACGTCATGGCCTCGCATGCCCCCAATACCAGATTGATCCTCGAGCCCAGGCATTTCTTTGCTTGAAAAGCCGTCCCTGCCTGGCCAGCCACGTGTCATCTAATAAAATTCAAGCGCGTTGTCTGCATCTGTGTCCGGAAAAGTCCATCTGACACCGACACTTGGACTAGTAAGGCACGGCCAAGGCCGCATATAATCTCTGTGACCAGCTCACTGGGTGAGCTGGGTGGATGTCTTGGGGGTGACGTAGTGGCTTCAGGCTCGGCGCACGCTCTTCAAACCGCAGGGATGGTGCAGGGCCTTTCCCCCAAGGTCCTTGGTGGCAAACGTGCCCAGAGAAAACCAGGTCGTGTTGAAATTAATTGCCTTGGAGACGTCCACAACCAGGTCAGGAGCTGTGGACGGCTTCCGCAACGAGGACCGAGCGCTGGCTGGGTGACAAGAACCTTTGGGCCAGGCAAGGTGTGGTGGTGAGATAACGGGCGAATTGCTGGCCGCCCTTAGATCGGGAGGCTGGAGCACATCCCTTGACTGGCACTGTCATGAACCTTGTCCGTCCAGAAAATTCTAAAGTGCTTACCAGGGTCTGGGACTGCCTGCTGAAGAACGGCTCGAGGTCTGAGTTCGCATTCCACCGTTCGCACCCTGCTGCATCCCGCCTGGCTGCGTCGCTAGCAGCGGTCGGCTAGCTCTCCCGTCAACCGTCTCATTGTTGACGTGCAAACACACGACTGGGAATTCCACCTCCATGCTCCAGGATTGTTGGCAGCAGCGCAATGCATTACGTCAGTACGAAGTGACACATGGCTGACAAGCAGCGGTACGGACTCGGGGTGTTGAGCCACCGGAGAGTGGGAGGCAGGTGGAAAGAGCTCTGCACCCTCCTTGCCAGTTTTGAAGAAGCCACCAAAATGGGTCAGTGCGGTCGTGCCCTTGTCAGCATGAGCATTGTGGTGATCTTAGTTCTGGAGACGATCGTTGGGACACTCTGAAACAACAGGTCTCCGCAGCGATGTGAGCGAGGAGACGGACACAGGATGCGGACACGGAGCCTTTCTCTCCGTCAAATCCACAAGGCCCGACAGTTTCACAATTTTGAAACTCTGGCAATCTTTGTTTACCACCTCACCAACGCATGCAATGCAGGGCACACATCCAACACACAGAGATCAGCTTAAGATCATGGTGCACGACTAATCTGCGTCTCAACCACGATGTTTTTGCATGTGTTCCCGGACCCAATTGAATTTTGGGTTCCAAAAATGAGACGAATGGCCCGGAGCTGGTTCGTCACGCCATAGAATGTTGTTGTCCTGCCACGCAGCCAGCGTCATATCTGAGGGACCCTTCAGAGCACAGATGGAATTGGAGGTGTCATTACAGACAAACGCTATCGGATTTCCACAGATTATGTGTGATAGTTGATTTTCCATCAAGATGATCAGGCATGGATCTCTGATGATGTTGTTGGGTCCCAATTGCCGAGGACACCGATTAGTTGCGGGTCTACTTCACATTCTTTTCAAACAGAATTGGTTCTTGAAACTTTTTTTTTTTATAAATCATTTTCTATATAGCCATTTTTATTCTCGGTTCCCAAAGTTCATTTTGCTGGTTTTGTGTGAGGAAGACTGTAAAAAGACACCAAGGTTTCATGACCAACACGTTATTCCATTTACTCACTTTATCTTAGCATGTTTTCGCACTTGGTCAATGGTTTCGAGGTCATGTTGCCAGTGAAGATACAGCTATAATCAAGGTCCTTTGGAACAGACAATGTGGCTTCTAAGTGGCATTTCTCCCTCACAATTTTTAATAGAATGGCTGAGAAGTCATATTTATAAAATTTTTGGATCTAAAAAAAAATGTTTCTAACAGCATTTGTTCTTCACAATTGTCAAGAGTGGCTCAAGGGTGATGGGTGCTGTTAGAAACAGAATAGGTTTAGGACATGTTTAAATGGACACATATTGCAAACTGAATTGTTTTTGCAAGAAGATCTTAACATAGTATCAATCCCTGTATTGAGAAAACCATTTATACATAAAAAAAAAAAAAAAAGAGAAACAAAGACATGGTGGGATTCCATCCTATTTTAAAAATGTGGTTTCTAGAATTAAACTACTAAAAAAACTTGCCATGTACAAAATAGCTCTGGTAAAACAATTCCTCTGAATTGTACAAGGGAAGGTACAGGATAACTTGAACAGATGTAGGTTACCCAGGACAGGTCTAGTCAAATGATCCAGGTTCAACCTAAAATGGTGGTTTCAAAACTCCTTTTTCCGGCACTTTTTAATCTGGGGTCATGCAGGTTTGGGGCTCATTGCATGCCGTTCCCGGACAGTGGCTATTTCAATGTCCAGTTCAAGATAAATGTGGTATCCAAATCATACTGCCTTCTGGCACTTTTTAATTTTGGGGTGATGATGCAGGTTTAAGGGCCAGGCTTGTGGTACAAGACAGGGATAGTGATTGGTGTGTGACTTTTTTTTCTGTGGACTTTTATAACCTAATTGTGTTGCCTAAGATGTAGCACGTTTTCCATTTGACTGTAGTGGATGTTTAATTCAGCTTTCAATCCCTGTTTCGGGGTGTAAGAATGAAGGGTGTTGATCCTCTCCCAAAGACTTTAATGGTTCCATCGGCGATAATCTATGTATCGACTATCGGGATAATCGTCTTGTTAATTGCCCGATATCGACTATCGACCGGATGACGATTGTTCACGTAATCACGCCATATTAGTCATACATATGTTCACAGAAGTGGTGATCTATAAAGGGGCTATGAAATATCATTTGATCAAAAACCAAAATATTCAGTTTTGCTTTAAAAAAAGAAAAAAAAAACACAGAAAAAAACTTTTAAAAAGCCCATAGCAGTGTTAGTGCACACCACTGCATCAGCTTTAAATTAGAGCTACTTGTAGCATGAGAATTTTCCCATAATAGACATCAATGGGATGTGATATAAATGTGTGATACAAACAAATCACTGAAAAATAATATATAACAAAAAGCCTTCACTCAACTAAATGGGAATAATGAAGCTAAAATGTAACCTGCATCCGTGGAAAAATATTCCTAATTAAACATAATTTTTATTGCGTATGCAATTAAAAATATATGGACTCATCAATGTTGCTGGAACAAATATTGCTGAAGGGGTCCAAAACCGCAATCACTACATAAAAAAAAAAAAATTTTTTTTTCAAAAAAAAAACCGGACATATACGATGTATATGCAGGTGAGGATATATATATATATATAATATATATATATAATATATATATATATATATATATATATATATTATATATAATATATATTATATATTATATCATACATACACAATAGCCAAGGGCTATATTGTGTTTGTTATTGAGTTCTGCTATTCTATTTCTCGTTATATATCCCTTCTTGGGCTGGAATATATCACCTGCTATACACGGTAGGTGTCTGTTTATTAGGAAATATTTATTACAGGTTACATTTTAGCTTCAGTAATCTCGTTAGCAGTGATATATAAATGTGTGATAGGTGCAATCTCTGGGGTGTATGCCTATTTTGAGTATGGGCCCATGAAAGTCTTCGTAGAGAAGGGTGGTGTCGCTGGGTTTGCACAAGCACTCTGTTCATTTCAGTAGAAGCTGGGAGTACAACCAAGCACCCTCACTCAGCTGACCTCAGAAATCCCATAGAACAGAATGGAGAGTGCCGCACATGCGTGGCCAGCAGCCCTTCTGCATGGAGACTTTCAGGGGCTCGTTTTCAAGAGATGTTCATGTCCTAGAGTTAGTACCCATATCTATCACACACTTATACTATAACCTATTGATATGCAATACACGTCTGCCATGGGAAAACTGCTTGAAGAGAACCTGTCGCATAGATTATGCCCCATCTTGCTGAAGACAGCACAAGCTAGTGTCAGACCTGCTGTTTCCAGCGCTGTGTCCCTTATTCTGTAAGATGCTGGAGTTTGAGAGTATTTGAGCAGGTGTTGGCTCCGCCCATAAAAGGCTATCCCCGCCCACTGACAGTTATTCTCATGTTTCTACCTATTCAAAGTAATAGGTTAATCAGTTGAGGTGGGCGGGGCTAAGTATCAGGTTGGGTGGGGACATGAAAAACTGACTCCTTTCTGGTGAAACTGCAGATTTTAGCATAAATACACGAAAAACTACAGAATCTGTACAGAATAACGGACACAGCGCTGGAAACACGCAGGTCTGACACTAGTTTTTGTGGTACTAGCAAGGGGGCAAAAACTATCGTGACAGGTTCCCTTTAAGTTGAAGAATACAGTGTAGCAGTCATGCTATGATTGTCTGTCTTTTTTCCATTTATGTTCACATGACATATTGGGGGCACATACTGTGTGCGCCGCAATACGCTGGGTGTTTTAGAAGTACCTGCTGTTCAGCACGTACTATTAAAGCATGGAGGGAGAGGGGCGTGGCCCCATTCAATCCCATTATCAGTGGCGCTTAAGCCTTGTGAAGAAGTGACATGTGACTTCTCTCCCCCGGCATACAATACGATCGTATTGTACACCGGGGGAGATGAGACATAATTCATAGTTCTCTATGAGAGCTATGAATTACCGGAATTGCGGCGCGCATTTCGGCCATATTGAAGCACAAATGCATGGCTAAATCCGCGCCGCAATTACGCCGTGTGAACATAATGTCAATGTAAAAGGTTGACAGTCAGTTTACGGACGGCTTTGAAATCCGAAAACCATCTGTAAAACCGATGGAAAAACTATGCCGTGTGAACATACCCTTACTGTGGTCCCGGCAGAAGACAGACTACTGAGGATGTGACTTCAGAAAAGTATGGAGTCTAAGGGTATGTTCACACGACGTTTTTCAGTTTAGTTTTTTGATCCGTTTTTCGGAACCAAAAAACGTATCTAACAATGTGCAGTGTGATTTATATTGGTTTCGGCGTAAAACACGCATCTCCGTTCAGATGAGTGATCACCGATGCCTGTTTACTTCTTTTCAATGCGTTTTTCTGATTCGTTTTAAGAATTAACATGAGGGCGCTTTCATTATTTTACATGTTTAATCTTATAAAACACTTTATAATATGTTCTGAATTAAACAAAAGCCGTTTAGTATAGAATGGGTGTTTATAGAAATTAGAGGAGTTTTTAATAATTTATAGATGTTTTAGATAGTTTATTATAGAATGTTGAGTGGTTTTTGTATTATACTGAAACCACTCAACATTCTATAATAAACTATTTATCTAAAACATAAATTTATTATTAAAAACTTCTCTAATTTCTATATACACCCATTCTATACTAAAAACGGCTTTTGTTTAATTCAGAACATATTAAAAAGTGATTTATTAGATTAAACACATGTAAAATAATGGCAGCACCCTCTATTGGATTTCCTCTTCCATTACACTTAAACCACTTTCCACTCTAGGTTACTAAAGTTCAAACAGTTCTTCTACATCAAATGAGACCTCTAGCGGCCGATTTAGTGTGTTACACTACAAATTTAAAGCCAATGCGTTTTTCGGATGCGCTTTTGGTATCCAAAACTTACCCAATTGTATGTTGCATTTTTGGATCCGTTTTTCAGGCTCCAAAAGCACACCCCATTGTTTCCTATGGGGATTTCACTTGTGTAAAACGCAAGTAGAAATGACATGTCAATTTTTAAAACGGATCCGAAAAACGCATTGAAAAGAAATAAACGCGCATCGGCGATCACTCGTCTGAACGGAGTTGCGTGTTTTACATTGAAACCAATATAAATCACACTGCACATTGTTAGATACGTTTTTTGGGTCCAAAAAACGGATCTGAAAAACGTTGTGTGAACATACCGTAATGCAGTGACTATTACCCTTTGCTACTTTTTTGGGGGGGGAGAGTTGGGTGGGTAAAATAGAACAAGCGAAATTATACACCACATAGTGAGAGTGCAATCACCACCAAAATATTGCACACAGGATGGATGTGGCATCGCATGTAAGAACAATTTTGGGAAAGTGGTGGGGAGGGAGAATTGTCAAATGTAAAGCTGTCTAATAGATGCCTTCTGGTTGGGGCGTCTAGCAAACACAAACCACATTGTGTCACCAGGTACTATTGCCCCTCTGCCCTCCACCCCCTGAAAGAGAAGTGTATGGTATGACACACATGAATGATTTGCCATGTGATACGGTATGTGATCATGTCAAGTCTCATTGGGACGTGATGTCTACAAATCCCTAAGAGCAGGAAGGAGGGGGCAGTAATATCTATCATTTCAGGTCCTAGAGGAAGATTTACTTGTTGATGTCATTAGAGGAATTGTCCAGGAATAGACCAAAAATAAAAGCGCGCCACTCTTCTCTACAGGATATATGTGGTGGCGAGCAAAGGTGTTTGATAAACCTCCTTTGTGTAAGATGTTGTCATGTTATGTCCAATGTATAACGATCTGATTATAATCTAGAAAAGTGAAAAAAAAGGTGTAGGAACCCTTTAAGAATGGATCTCCAGTTGGACATATAGAGCGACATGTATGACTTTTGGCGCTCAGACACCATTTTTGTGTGCGCATTAGTAGTGTAGATTGCACCTGAATCTATGAAGCTGTTCTACTGCGGGTCATAGATTTAGCGCTTTCTAGCTACAAAGCGACACTTCTGGCTCAGGTAAACCACTTTTAAAGTGCTCTACCTGTTCCAGCAGTAATGTGCCTGGATTTGCTGTACTAAATACATAAATGTGTAGCTTCATACGGTTGTAGTGCGACGCCTCCAGCACGCCCCTCGATCTCAGGCGCATTACAGAGTGCCATTTGTGCTAATATTCAGGATGAAAAAATGCCAGACTTCTTGCGCAGCCCCGTTCATACATGTCCACCTTTGTGCTCTTGGGAGTCATATAGAGATTTGTGATGCTTGGCAGCACGGATATTGATGGCTTCTGTGATTATGTTCTGCAGGTACACAACCAGACAGCGCCTCCGTGTACAGAGCGAGCACTGACCACGTGTACAGCGTTGGGCCTGAGCTCCTGGACAAGACGGACAGTGCCGGTAAGCCCCGTCCAGAACTCCCTAAGACTACAAAAGCCCAGACAGGCCGAGAGTGACACTGCAAGGACCTTCAGGAACTCTTCCAAGGTATCGTTTGCAGACTACCTGGACTTAGTCTATAGTCTATGGCCCAGAAATGGTTAATAGGAGATAAGAGATGAAAACAGTTCTGCAGGAGTACAGAGTGTCTTACTATCCCTGTCTCCACAATATACATTTCATTGAATGCTGTGTATGCAGCTTAGCAGGAAGCCTCTGGGCTTCATGCTTCGGTCCCTATTGATCCAGGTGAATATAGGAGCTACTGAACCTAGATTATCTCTGCAGTCAATGCTGGGGGCTATACCCCCACCTCCCACAACTAGGGCTAATATATCAGCCCAGTTACAGTGCCTTGTGAAAGTATTCGGCCCCCTTGAACTTTTCAACCTTTTGCCACATTTCAGACTTCAAACATAAAGATATAAAATTTTTATTTTTTTGTAAAGAATCAACAAGTGGGACACAATTGTGAAGTTGAATGAAATGTATTGGATATTTTAAACTTTTGTAAAAAATATAAACTGAAAAGTGGGGCGTGCAATATTATTCGGCCCCCTTAAGTTATATTTGTAGCGCCACCTTTTGCTGCGATTACAGCTGCAAGTCGCTTGGGGTTTGTCTCTATCAGTTTTGGACATCGAGAGACTGAAATTCTTGCCCGTTCTTCCTTGGCCACAGCTGGAGACCAGTGAGGTTGGATGGAGAACGTTTGTGAGCAGCTGGACCTCAGTGAGGTTGGATGGAGAGCGTTTGTGAGCAGCTGGAGCTCAGTGAGGTTGGATGGAGAGCGTTTGTGAACAGCTGGAGCTCAGTGAGGTTGGATGGAGAGCGTTTGTGAACAGCTGGAGCTCAGTGAGGTTGGATGGAGAGTGTTTGTGAGCAGTGGAGCTCAGTGAGGTTGGATGGAGAGCGTTTGTAGGCAGCTGGAGCTCAGTGAGGTTGGATGGAAGCGTTTGTGGCAGCTGGAGCTCAGTGGGGTTGGATGGAGAGCGTTTTTGCACAGCTGGAGCTCAGTGAGGTTGGATGGGGGAGCGTTTGTGAACAGTGGAGCTCGGTGAGGTTGGATGGAGAACTTTTGTGAACAGCTGGAGCTCGGTGAGTTTGGATGGAGAGGGTTTTGTGAACAGCTGGAGCTCGGTGAGGTTGGATGGAGAGCGTTTGTGAACAGCTGGAGCTCAGTGAGGTTGGATGGGAGAGCGTTTGAGGCAGCTGGAGCTCGGTGGGGTTGGATGGAGAGCGTTTGTGAACAGCTGGAGCTCGGTGAGTTTGGATGGAGAGTGTTTGGGGTGAACAGCTGGAGCTCGGTTGGGTTTGGGATGGAGAGCGTTTGTGAGCAGCTGGAGCTCGGTGAGGTTGGAGGGAGAGCGTTTGTGAGCAGCTGGAGCTCGGTGAGGTTGGATGGAGAGCGTTTGTGAACAGCTGGAGCTCGGTGCGGTTGGATGGAGAGCGTTTGTGAACAGCTGGAGCTCGGTGAGGTTGGATGGAGGGTTTGTGAACAGTGGAGCTCGGTGAGGTTGGATGGAGAGCGTTTGTGAACAGCTGGAGCTCGGTGAGGTTGGATGGAAGCGTTTGTGAACAGCTGGGGGCTCGGTGAGGTTGGATGGAGAGCTTTTGTGAACAGCTGGGCTCGGCGAGGTTGGATCGAGAGCGTTTGTGAACAGCTTGAGCTCGGCGAGGTTGGATCGAGATCGTTTGTGAACAGCTTGAGCTCGGCGAGGTTGGATCGAGAGCGTTTGGGAACAGCTTGAGCTCGGCGAGGTTGGATGGAGGCGTTTGTGAACAGCTGGAGCTCGGTGAGGTTGGATGGAGAGCGTTTGTGAACAGCTGGAGCTCGGTGAGGTTGGATGGAGAGCGTTTGTGAACAGCTGGAGCTCGGTGAGGTTGGATGGAGAGAGTTTGTACACCTGTAGCTCGGTGAGGGTGGATGGAGAGCGATTGTGTACAGCTGTAGCTCAGTGTGGTTGGGGGGAGAGCGTGTGGTAACAGCTGGAGCTCAGTGAGGTTGGGTGGAGAGCGTTTGTGAACAGCTGGAGCTCGGTTGAGGTTGGTTGGAGAGCGTTTGTGAACAGCTGGAGCTCGGTGAGGTTGGATGGAGGCGTTGTGAACAGCTGGAGCTCGGTGAGGTTGGATGGAGAGCGTTTGTGAAACAGCTGGAGCTCGGTGAGGTTGGATGGAGAGCGTTTGTGAACAGCTGGGGTCGGTGAGGTTGGGATGGAGAGCGTTTGTGAGCAGCTGGGGCTCGGTGAGGTTGGATGGAGAGCGTTTGTGAGCGGCTGGAGCTCGGTGAGGTTGGATGGAGAGCGTTTGTGAACAGCTGGGCTCGGTGAGGTTGGATGGAGAGCGTTTGTGAGCCGCTGGAGCTCGTGAGGTTGGATGGAGAGCGTTTGTGAACAGCTGGAGCTCAGTGGGGTTTGGATGGAGAGCGTTTGTGAACAGTGGGTTTCAGTGAGGTTGGATGGAGAGCGTTTGTGAGCAGCTGGAGTCAGTGAGGTTGGATGGAGAGCGTTTGTGAGCAGCTGGAGCTCAGTGAGGTTGGAGGGAAAGAGCGTTTGTGAGCAGCTGGAGCTCAGTGAGGTTGGATGGAGAGCGTATGTGAGCAGCTGGAGCTCGGGTGAGGTTGGATGGAGAGCGTTTGTGGCCGCTGGAGCTCAGTGAGGTTTGATGGAGAGCTTTTGTGAGCAGCTGGAGCTCAGTGAGGTTGGATGGAGAGCTTTTTGTGAACAGCTGGAGCTCATTTGAGTTGGATGGAGAGCGTTTGTGAACGTGGAGCTCAGTGAGGTTGGATGGAGAGCGTTTGTGAACAGCTGGAGCTCAGTGAGGTTGGATGGAGAGCGTTTGTAAACGCTGGAGCTCAGTGAGGTTGGATGGAGAGCGTTTGTGAGCAGCTGGAGCTCAGTGAGGTTGGATGGAGAGCGTTTGTGAACAGCCGGAGCTCAGTGAGGTGGATTGGAGAGCGTTTGTGAACAGCGGAGCTCAGTGAGGTTGGATGGAGAGCGTTTGTGAACAGTGGAGCTCAGTGAGGTTGGATGGAGAGCGTTTGTGAACAGCGGGGAGGCTCAGGAGGTTGGATGGGAGCGTTTGTGAACAGCTGGAGTCAGTGAGGTTGGAGGAGAGCGTTTGTGGAGCAGTATTTTCAGCTCTTTCACAGATTCTCGATTGGATTCAGCTCTGGACTGTGCTCGGCCATTCTAACACCTGGATACATTTATTTGTGAACCTTCCTTGTAGATTTTGCTTTACATTTGGGATCATTGTTCTGTTGGAAGATAAATCTCCGTCCCATCTCAGGTCTTTTGCAGGGCTCCAAAAGGTTTCTTCCAGAATGGTCCTGTATTTGTCTCCCTCCCTTTTTCCCATCAATTTTAAAACCCTTTTTCCCTGTCCCTGCTGGAAAAAGCCCAAACCATGATGCTGCCCCCACATGTGTGACAGTGGGGATGGGGCGTTCAGGGGGATGAGCTGTGTTGCTTTTACGCCAAACATATCGTTTTGCATTGTGGCCAAAAAGTCGGTTAGGTTTCCTCTGAGCAGAGCCCCTTCTTCCACATGTTTGGTGTCTCCCAGGCGGCCCCTTCTTCCACATGTTTGGTGTCTCCCAGGCGGCCCCTTCTTCCACATATTTGGTGTCTCCCAGTCGGCTTATGGGAGACTTTAACCCCTTCCTGACGGACGGTCATAATAATATGGCTCTAAATTTATTTGCTCTTTGCCTTCTGAAAGCCATAACTTTTTTTTTTATTTTTCCACCTACATAGACCTATGAGGGCTTTTATTTTGCGGGACAAGTTGTACTTTCTAATGGTGTTATTTATATTTCGATAGAGTATACTAGGGAACGCCCAAAAAATTCTAAGTGAGGCAAGATGTGAAAAAAAAAAAACTTGCGCCATGTTTTAAGGGGAGGTTTGTTTTTACGGCGTTCAATCTTCGGTCAATACAATGTGTTTTCTGTATTCTACATGTTGTTACGCATCCAGCAATACCAAACATGTAGGGTTTCCATTATGTTTTGGCACCGTAAAAAAATTCAAAATTTTCTATTCTTGAAATTTGCGCTGCGGTGCCATTTTGTGCGACCAATACTTTTTTGTACTAACACCTACGGATGTCAGTGAGGCGGCATTTTTTGCGGGCTGAAGTGTACTTTTTAATGCTAGCACTTTGAAATGGATGCGACTTTTTTGATTACTTTTATTCCAATTTTTATGTGACGTGAAATGACCAAAAAAACGCAATTTTGGCGTTTTGGAATTTTTTTTTTTTTCTTCTACGGTGTTCAGCACATGGGATAAATGATGTTATATTTTTATAGATCGGACTTTTTCGGATGCGGCGATACCAAATATGTGTAATTTTATTTTTTTATTATTATTTTTTGAGAAAGGGGCGTGATTTGAACTTTTAATACTTTTTTTTTTTTTTTTTACTTTTAAAACTTTTTTTTTTTCTTTTTTTACTTTAACATTGTCCCTATGGTGTTGACCCTAGGGGGGCGCGATCGTTAATACAGCCTAATGCATTGCATAGGCAATGCATTAGGGTGTACAAAGATGGCGGTTTCCCCACTTCCTGTCTGCGGACGGAAGTGGGGCAAACAGGAACATGGCAGCGATCAGAGTCTTCACAAGGTTCTGCGCTGCCATGTTAGCCCGTCAGGACTCAGCGATCTTATCGCTGATATCCCGATGGGGCTGAAAAACGGTGTGCGGCACTGCTTTTCAGTCATTCAGTCGCCGCGGCCATTTTTGCCGCAGCGCCTGATGGGTTAAACAGCGCAGGCGGGCCACGCCGCCCGCCTGCGCTGAAACTGCCGGATGTTAGCTGCAATTAGCCGCTAATACCCGGCGGCTGTGAAGCGGGATCGCGCCGTGATCCTGTTTCAAAGCCGCTTACCGGCGCTATGACGTACTCATACGTCATAGGTCGAAAAGGGGTTAAACGAGACTTTTTATGGATATCTTTGAGAAATGGCTTCTTCTTGCCACTCTTCTATAAAGGGCAGATTTGTGCAGTGTACGACTGATTGTTGTCCTAGGGACAGACTCCCCCTCGCTGTAGATCTCTGCAGTTCATCCAGATGATCATGGGCCTCTTGGCTGCATCTCTGATCAGTCTTCTCCTTGTTTGAGATGAGTTTAGAGGGACGGCCGGGTCTTGGTAGATTTGCAGTGGTCTGATACTCCTTCCATTTCAATATGATCACTTGCACAAACTTTATATCTATATATGCTAATACATTATAAACTGTGTCATTGTGACACAGGCTGCATTCCGGGAAGCACACAGTCTGCCCTGATCGTTGGCTTGTTACACAGACAGTCCTGGAGCGACTCTAGGTCCCCAGGGCTGACTGTGCAGCCGGTCCCCAGGCTCTGTCGTGTCACTGGGAGTCCCGATCACCCGACAGAGCAGGGGAAAGCTCTTTAATTGCGCTGCGGTGAAGAACTGCAGCAATCAAAGGGTTAAAGCACCAGGGAGCGGAGGTTGCGCTGGGAACAGGGCTCTGTAGTAGTCTTGTTCCCAGAACTGCTGCGTCACCACTCGCCGCAAACCCCAATGTCTGCAGCAAAGTCAAAAGACATCGCTGCAGACGAATGACCTGCGATACCCGCCATCAAAAGACAGTGGGTGGTTGTTAAGGGGTTAAAAAGTTAAGTGCCAGGCATCGGAGGCTTCTTCCAGTCCTTGCCGTGCAGAGACACCACTCTAGGAACAGAGCCGTTAACTACAGCTCCGTTCCTAGCCACCTGCGGCACTGGGCGCTGCAAACCCCTCTTGTTTTAGCCTTGCTGCAGACAGACTATCTGCACCGCTTGATACCAAGTCAGTGGGCGGTCATTAAGGGGTTAAGAGCCTATTGCATAATGTTTACTGTATAAGTAATATGTTCCCCCATCACTACCCTGTTTCCCCAAAAATAAGACGGCGTCTTATATTCACTTTTGCTCCTAAAGATGTGCTACGTCTTATTTTCAGGGGATGTCTTATTTTTCCATGAATAAATTATAGCATGCTATACTAGTGTGTGTGTGTGTGTGTGTGTGTGCGCGCGCGCGCGCGTGTACATTATATATATATATATATATAGATAGCTATATAGATATATAGATAGAGAGAGAATGAGAGAATGTGTGTGTGTGTATATATATATATATATTGTGTGTGTATATATATATATATATATGATATATATATATTAACTGTATATATAGAGAGAGGAGAGAGAGAGAGAATGAGAATGTGTATGTGGGTGTATATATATATATATATATATTATATATATATATATACACATACATACACATACATACACACACTAGTGTGGCATGCTATAATTTATTCATGGAAAAATAACATCCCCTGAAAATTATATTTAAATAATAAATATACACTCACCGGCCACTTTATTAGGTACACCTGTCCAACTGCTCGTTAACACTTAATTTCTAATCAGCCAATCACATGGCGGCAACTCAGTGCATTTAGGCATGTAGACATGGTCAAGACAATCTCCTGCAGTTCAAACCGAGCATCAGTATGGGGAAGAAAGGGGATTTGAATGCCTTTGAACGTGGCATGGTTGTTGGTGCCAGATGGGCTGGTCTGAGTATTTCAGAAACTGCTGATCTCTGGGATTTTCACGCACCACCATCTCTAGGGTTTACAGAGAATGGTCCGAAAAGAAAAAACATCCAGTGAGCGGCAGTCCTGTGGGCGGAAATGCCTTGTTGATGCCAGAGGTCAAAGGAGAATGGGCAGACTGGTTCGAGCTGATAGAAAGGCAACAGTGACTCAAATAGCCACCCGTTACAACCAAGGTTAGGCAGAAGAGCATCTCTGAACGCACAGTACGGCGAACTTTGAGGCAGATGGGCTACAGCAGCAGAAGACCACACCGGGTGCCACTCCTTTCAGCTAAGAACAGGAAACTGAGGCTCCAATTTGCCCAAGCTCATCGAAATTGGACAGTAGAAGATTGGAAAAACGTTGCCTGGTCTGAGGAGTCTCGATTTCTGCTGCGACATTCGGATGGTAGGGTCAGAATTTGGCGTCAACAACATGAAAGCATGGATCCATACTGCCTTGTATCAACGGTTCAGGCTGGTGGTGGTGGTGTCATGGTGTGGGGAATATTTTCTTGGCACTCTTTGGGCCCCTTGGTCCCAATTGAGCATCGTTGCAACACCTTGTGGAATCTATGCCACGAAGAATTGAGGCAGTTCTGAAGGCAAAAGGGGGTCCAACCCGTTACTAGCATGGTGTACCTAATAAAGTGGCCGGTGAGTGTATATATATATAATCAAAGTTTAGAGTCACAAACCATAGGATATATCTATGTAAAGGACATTTTATGGCAGCTGCAGTGACTTATCTCAAAGGATGGCAAATGTGACATGCTGGGACTTGTAGAACTAGAAGTCCCAGCATGCCCCATCAGCCATCCTGTGAGATGTGTGTGTGTCGGTATCATTGCTCTGTCCCCCCCCCCACCCCCCCCTCTGTTACTTACATGTACTTTCTGTCTCCTGTCCTGGGATGTTAGGGACCTGTGGTGACATCAGTCACATGACCTCCCTTCACAGGTCTTTCAACCCTCTAATGATTTCCGCTATGTCTTATTTTCGGGGGGTGCCTTATATTAGTGAATTCAACAAAATCTCTGCTATGTCTTACTTTCGGGGGTGTCTTATTTTTGGGGAAACAAGGTATAGTGCTGTTAGTTCAGCTTATTATTGTAAACCAGGGGGTGGTCATTAAGGGGTTAAGAGCTTATTGCATACCATTTACAATATAAGCAATATGTTTCCCCATCACTATAATGCTGTAGACCAGTGGGCGAGTTAGAACTTGAATTCACAAAAACGTGCCCGTGTGAACCCGTCCTTACGCCAAGCCTATTCTCTTGTTTTTGTTGCAGCTTCTATTGCCCAGGAAAACGTTTCAAGCTCAGTGGAAGCAGAAGAGTCCACAGTGACTGCTGTGGAGGAGAGCGGTCCAGGAGAGGAAGAAGCCAGCCCAGAGCCGTGACGGCCGCAGACCGTGCTTATTGTTTGATGCTTTTCTCTTCTTTGTTTTTTTGCTTCTGACCTGAACCTCTGCGTGGGATGCCGGGTGTTCACGCTGCTGCTGTTCTTTCAGTTTGTGGGAAGCGTTTATTTTTCTTAGCATTTGGTCTGCGGGCACCAGGCGTCAGCTGACCTCTGTGGTGAAATGCCTTAAATAAAGTGGCAATTTAAGGCTCTGTTCATTTTGTTTTTGATATAATAAATGGTTATTTCATTATAGCTGTGATGTGGATTAATCATACAACTATCTGATGAAACTGTGCAGAGTGACGGGGCCCGCCTCTCCCTGATCTCTGCTACAGGAGTGGGAAATACAGCCAAGCAAGTCATAAGCCAAAAATGGCTGATTATATTACCGCTTTTAAAGAGGATCTGTTGCCTCTCCTGTATGGTTTAGTATAGAGGAGCCGTCTCCTTTGGTGTGGTTTTAGGGACTACTCCTCTCCTGTGTGGTATTGGGAGCTACTCCTCTCCGTTGGTATAGAGGACTATTTTTTCCCTTTTTGGATAAAAAAGGGCTATCTTCTCCGGGGGGGTATGGGGACTTCCTTTTCCCTTTTGTGGTATAGAAGAGCTTTCCCCTCCTTTAAATAAGGAGTTTCCCCTCCTTTTGGTATGGGGAGCTGTTCCCCCTTTGTGGTTAGAGGACGTTTTCCTTGTGGTATAGAGGAGTTTCCCCCCCGGGGAAAGGGGGCTTCTCCCTCCGGGGAAGGGGGGCCCCCCTCTTTTGTTTGAAGGCTGTCTCTTCTTCCTCCGGGTTTGGATAGGGGACTGCTCTTCTTCGTGTGGAAATAGAGGCTGCCCCTTCCTCCTGTGGGTTAAAAAAGTGTCCTTTTTTCTCCTTGTGTAAAGAAAGCTGTTTTCTCCTTCCCTGTTGGCTGAGGACCCCGTCTCCCTCCTGGGGGGTAAAAGGGGAGCGTCTCCCTCCTGGGGTATAGAGGGGCTGTCCCTCCTTCCGTTGGAATAGAGGAGCGCCCCCTTTGGGTGGATAGAGGGCTTCTCCTTCCTGTGTGGTATAGGGGGCTTCTCCTCTCCTTGTGGTAAGAGGAGCTTTCTCCTCCCTGTGGGTTAAGGAGCTTCCCCCTCTCCTGTGTGGTATAGAGGAGCTTCCCTCCCGTGTGGAAATGAGGACTTCCCTCCCTGTTTTTAAAGGAGCTGTCTCCTCTCCTGGTGGTATAGAGGGCTGTCTCTCTCCTGGGGGTAAAAGGGGAGCTGTCTCTTCTCCTCTCCTGTGTGGTATAGAGGAGCTGTCTCTTCTCCTCTCCTGTGTGGTATAGAGGAGCTGTCTCTTCTCCTCTCCTGTGGGATAGGGAGCGTTTCCCCTCCGTGTGGTATAGAGGAGCTCTTTTCTCCCCCTGTGGGTATGAGGCTGTCTCTTCTCCTCTCCTGTGGGGAATAAGGGTTTGTCTCTTCCCTCCCCGTGGGTAAAAGGGGAGCGTCCTTCTCCTTTCCCCTTTGGTGGAAGAGGAGCGTCTTTTTCTCCTCTCCGGGGGTTTTAAAGGGGCCCCTTCTCCTCTCCTGTGGGGTATAGAGAGCGTCTCTTCTCCCCCTGTGTGGTATAGAGGACCTCTTCTCCCCCCTGTGTGGAAGGGGACCCTTTCCTTCCCTCTCCGGGGGGTATAGAGGACGTCTCTTCCCCTCCGTGTGGTGTGGTAAGAGGACTTTCTCTTCTCCTCTCCTGGGGTGTGTATAGAGGAGCGTCTTTTCTCCTCTCCGTGGGTGTGGTATAGGGATGTCTCTTCTCCTCTCCTGTGGGGGGGTATAGGGGAGCGTCTTTTCCCTCCTCTCCTGGGGGTGGTATAGGGGAGCGCCCTCTTTCTCCTCTCCTGTGTGGTGTGGTATAGAGGAGCCGTCTCTTCTCCTCTCCTGTGTGGTGTGGTATAGAGGAGCCGTCTCTTCCCCTCCCCCCTGTGGGTGGGGTATAGAGGACCCTTCTCTTCTCCCCCCTTGTGGGGGGGTATAAGGAGCGTCTCTTCTCCTCCCGTGGGTGGGTTTAAAGGGACCGTCCTTTTCTCCCCCGTGTGGTGTGGAAGAGGACGCTTCCCCCCCGTGTGGTGGGGTTGGGGGATGCCTTTTCTCCTCTCCGGTGGGGGGTTATAGAGGAGTTCTTTTTCCCTCCCCTGGGGTTTTTATAGGGAGCCCCTCTTCTCCTCTCCTGGTGGGGGGTAATGGGGAGTTTCCCTTTTCTCCTCCCGGGGGTGTTAAAGAGGAGTTCCTTCTCCCCCTTTTTGGGGTGTGGTATAGAGGAGCGTCTTTCCCTCTCCTGTGGGGGGGTAAAGGAGCGTCTTTTTTCCCCCTTTTTTGTGGGGGTATAGGGGAGCGTCTCTTCTCCCTCCTGGGGGTGGGTATAAGGAGCGTCCCTCCTTTTCCTTGGGTGTGGTAAAAGGGAGCTTCTTTTCTCCTCTCCTTGGGGTGGGTATAAGGAGCGTCCTTTCTCCTCTCCTTTTTGGTGGGTAAGAGGATGCCCCTCTTCTCCTCCCTGGTGTGGTATAGGGGAGCCTTCCCTCCCCTTGGGGGTTTGGGGTATAGGGGACTTCTCCTCTCCGGGGTGGGGTATAAGGAGTTTTCCCTCTCCTTGGGGTGGTATAGAGGAGCGCCCCTCTCCTGGGGGTGGGGTATAGAGGATCGTCTCTTCTCCTGTGGTGGTAAGAGGAGCTGTCTCTTCCCTGTTGGTTGGTAAAAGGGGACGTCTCCTCCTGTGGGTATAGAGGACGTTCTTTTCTTGTGGTATAGAGGGCGTTCTCTTCTTGGGTAAAGGACTTTTTCCCCTCTTCTGTGGTATAGAGGACCCCGTGCCTTTTCTTGTGGTAAGGGAGCTTTTCCCCTCTTGTGGTTAGGGGACTTTCCCTCTTTTTGGTGGTAATAGGGGACTTTTCCTTCTTGGGGTATAGAGGAGCTTTTCTCCCCTTGTGGTATAGAGGACGTTCTCTTTTTTTTTGGGTAAAAGGAGCGGTCTCTTCTTTGGTTAAGGACGTTCTCTCTGTGGTATAGGGAGCTTTTCCCTCTTCTGTGGTATAGAGAGCGTCCCTCTTCTGGGGTATAGAGAGCTTTTCTCTTCGTGTTAAAGAGGACGTCCTTCGGGTGTGTATAAGGAGCGTCTTTTTTGGGGGTTGGATAGAGGAGCCCTCTCCCCTCCTGTGGTAAAAGGGGAGTTCCTTCCCTCTCCTGGGGTATAGAGGACCCGTCTCCCCCCTCCTGTGGGGTATAGGGACGTCCTTTCTCCTTTGTGTGGTAAGGGGAGCGTCTCCTCTCCTGGTGGGTATAGAATTTCCTTCTCCTCTCCTGTGGGTTTAAAGGGAGTGCCTTCCCTCTCCTGTTGGTTAAGGACGCCCTTCCCTCCCTGTGGGTTAGGACGCCTTCCCCCTTTTGTGGTAAAGAGCGTCCCCTTTTTCCCTTGGTGGTATGGGGAAGAGCTTTTTCCCTTTCCCTTTGGGGGGGTATGAGGAGCGTCTCTTTCCCCTTTGGGGGTATAGAAACGTCTCTTTCCCCCCCTTGGTGGATAAAGAGGCCTTCTCCTTCCGTGTTAAGAGGACGTCCCTCCCCTCCGTGTGTAAAAGAGTCCTTCCCCTCCCCCGTGTGTAAAGAGGAGCGCCCCCCCCTTGGGTTAAAGGGGGACCCTCTCCCCCCCGTGTGGTAAGAGGATTCTCCCCCCGTGTGGTAAGGGAGCGCTCCCCTCCCTTTGGGGGTAAAGAGGGGCCGTCTCCTTTTCGGTTGTGTGGAGAAGGGCCCCCTCTCCCCCCTGGTGTGCGGTGTAGACTCCGGACAGTGCTCAGTACAGTGCTGTATTCTGCAGATTTTTTTTTGTGTACTGCTGAAAAAAATTTTTTCTAGAATCTGGATTTCTGAGACCCCCTCCTTTCGTGTCTTTGTCACAATCTTACCTTGCAGTTTACAAAATGTCCTGGCTTGCACAAAGATCACAGAGATTGCTTCCGGCTTAGGGTTTTCCCTTCAGAACATGTATAATTTTGAAGGATTTACAAGCGATTAAGCCCCTTCGTGGTCAAGTACCCTCAGGGGACGAAATGATCTGTTATCTGTATTCTGTAGGTTGTTAAGATGCCGGCAATAACAAATATGTGGGGTTTTCATTATGTTTTAGTACAGTCAGGGCTGTGGAGTCGGAGTCGTCCTAAAATGGACCGACTCCCAAAATATATAAATTGGTCCAGTTAGTTTGATGCAAAGAGCAAGAGGAATTGGGTCCGGCCAGTGCTACTGCTCCCATATCTTCAGCCTTTTTCACATGAGGAGTGTAATTGATGACATGGAGCAGGCAAAGCGCTGCCCCAGGGGAAAAGATTCTCCTCCCAGGGCAAACAGATTTCAGCAAAATTTTTCACCTGCTTTCAAAGAAGTAGGGAGAGTTCAACCATTACATCAAACTGACTGTGGCTGAGGCAAGTCCTTTATACCCTGACATTGTTATAGATGTTGCCCCTGTGGTCACCACTTTGCCCCCAACCCAAGTTAGTGTAGAGAGGCTGTTCTCTAGCCTGGAAATAATGAGATCCGATGTGAGGTCATGTATGCAGGATCTGATGGAGGCAATACTATTTCTCGGAACAAATTCAGAGACTCCACAAATGTTCCTGCAGTGTTTTGCATATTTACAATTTTTTTGTGTTCTAATGTCCCATCCAATAAATATATTTTACACTGACAAGCAAAATGGTAACAATGTTTCGAACTTGTGACTTTCCGGCTCCATATCTCCCCATCCACTATAGCTTAGTACATGAGGCTACTGTAATTTTAAATACAGTCATCTTACCGATCTGATACATAAATTTGACTTACAAGTATTTAGCATCTGCTTAGTTCTGCAGATTCTTTCCTGTACCTGCATTGTTACAGTTTTGCTCCTAAAAATCAAAAGGTAAATGTTGTTATTATTTTGTTAGTATTTGGGAAATCTGCCTTTGGTTTTCAGCACTGCCTGAATCCTTCTGGGCTCGGGATCAGATTCAAGCCTATCATGACCAAAATCTGGTCCCAGATCTCTTCTCCACACTGCCAATGTTGGTGCAGACTGGACTTGGATACAAATACAGCTTTTTCTTCAACTCTTCCCACAAGTGTTCAAAAGATTAAAACATTGTTACCCTTTTGCTTGTCAGTGTCTGTTCTACCTAAAGAGCTTGATTATTGTATCATAAGGTGATAAACAGCCTGATGTTACCATTTTACTACAGTAAAGTGATCACTTAAACATGCGCCATGTATGAGGGCGTGGGAGTTGGAGTCAGAGTCTGGGCTTTGGCTTGCCGACTCCACAGCCCTGTTAGTACTTTTAGGAAAAGTATGAACATGCAACTTTTTGATCACATTTTATTCTAATTTTTGGGGGATTTGAAATGAGTAAAAGAAATGCCATTTTGGCGCTTGGAATTTTATTTTGATCCTTGGTGAAAAAAACACTGGCAGAAGACACTGCAAGGAAGGTAAGGTTTCTAGATCTGCAATCAGACTCCAACAGGTCAGACATGGCCATCCCTTACCAAACCGTTGTCGCCACAGTGTCTGCTGCGCTGCAATCCTTCCCTTCCCGCCTTAAAGGGGTTTTGCCACGATGTAATGTTGATGTGGAATCCTCCAAAAGGGTATTTAATCACTTTTCTAAATATATGTGATTACAAAAATTGCAGCCTGAGAGAGCTACAGGCTGCCTTACCTGCCCTTAGTTACTTAAAAGCTTCTATTAGATTTGACCTGACAAGAGCTGCTGGCTGGGCTGGGCAGAGAACACTTCTTATCTGATGAAAGGGAGCTGAAGAAGCTTTCAAGGCACCGGGTAGAAATATGTTGTCTTTTGTATACAGAATCCACTATTTGTGTGATTATCTGAGTAGATCCCTGCTTTATCTGATGACAGGGAACATGAAGGAGCTTTCAAGCTGCTGTGGAGAAATATGTTGTCTTTTGTATACAGAATCCACTAGTTGTAGTGTGATTATTTGAGCAAACATTTCACACGATCCCTTATGCACGGCTCTGTGCTCTGGCTGTGTTTCTCCCTCTCTCAGCTCAGTGTGGCTTTGTTTACATTTGCTTATTAGCAGATAAGGCACGTCCAGGCAAAACCCCTTTAATTGGAGGCGTTGTGTGAGTGCATTGACATCATATGACTTCATCTATTGTAAATTTTATCTTTTTTTCATTAAAAGCAAATTTACAAAAGAGCAAAGATTACAGGAAAAGACAATCCTAGAAATTCTTGTTTTCAGCCATTAGTTGCCAGTGGTGCAGCCCTGGTTACAGTAGTGTATTTTTAAGCAATTGTTCATAATTTACACTCCTTAAAATCAGCATCTAAAATACTGCATGGATCCATAATCTAGAGCACCACTTTTCCTGGAGTCTCCTGTCAATCTCTATTAATATAAGGCATTGTGCTTGTTCACTGTTCAGGCTAGAACCAGGCTCCCCCTTTGCTATGGCTCATCTCTTCTTAGTACATATGTAGCCGTTACCTTATAACCATTTTTTATGCTGTAATGGAGATCGGCTCTCCAGGCACTATTGAACTTCTGCAGAACACAACAGTCAGTCTGACAGAGCAGAGCTACAGTGTAAAGCATGGGGGAGGGAGAAGGATCCCAGAATACTGTGGACTTTAATACACAATGCGGCTGAGCTGGTGTTACTGTGCTCTAATGTAGCGCACAGCAGGTAAGTGTAACTTACATATGCTAGAAGTATAGAGAGGATACCAGGGGCATAGAAAATGTAAAGAAATTGATAGGGATCACACACTTCTATGCCTATCCAAATGTAAAACTCTGACATCACAGTCCATAACTATCCAGGAGGTACAAGAGTAGAAAAAGGATCGGGGTCATTCTCCAGGGTGTAATATCCTCCACCATTAGTTATCCATGTATGAGGTAAGGCTGTGCACCTCTGCCTCTGTGATGTATCCATGCGGGAGGGAAGGCGCTGCGGCACTCCGTTGACGTATCCTTTTATGACTGAAGGTACTGCCCTTTCAGGTTTGGTAATATAGCCATGTATGAGGTCAGGTGCTGCTGCTCTCCGGCCTTGTGATGTAGCTATGCAGCAGGTAAGGCGAATGCACCTCTCCTGCTCAGTGATGTAGCCATTAAGGAGGTAAGTCGCTGCCGCACTACGGTGATGTATCCTTTTCAGGACAGAAGGTGCTGCCCTTTCAGGTTTGGTAATGTTTAGTTGTATGAGGTAAGGTACTGCGCCTCTCCTGTCCCGTGCTGTATCCATGTATGAGGTAAGGCACTGCGCCTCTCCTGACCCGTGCTGTATCCATGTATGAGGTAAGGCAAAGCTCCTCTCCTGTCCCGTGCTGTATCCATGTATGAGGTAAGGCACTGCACCTCTCCTGCCCCGTGCTGTGTCCATGTATGAAGTAAGGCACTGAACCTCTCCTGTCCCGTGCTGTTTCCATGTATGAGGTAAGGCACTGCACCTCTCCTGCCCCGTGCTGTTTCCATGTTTGTTGTAAGGCACTGCACCTCTCCTGTCCCGTGCTGTATCCATGTATGAGGTAAGGCACTGCGCACCATCCTGCCCCGTTCTGTTTCCATGTATGAAGTAAGGCACTGCACCTCTCCTGTCCCGTGCTGTATCCATGTATGAGGTAAGGCACTGCACCTCTCCTGCCCCGTGCTGTGTCCATGTATGAAGTAAGGCACTGCACCTCTCCTGTCCCGTGCTGTATCCATGTATGAAGTAAGGCACTGCGCCTCTCCTGCCCCGTGCTGTGTCCATGTATGAGGTAAGGTACTGCGCCTCTCCTGTCCCGTGCTGTAGCCATGTATGAGGTAAGGCACTGCGCCTCTCCTGCCCCGTGCTGTTTCCATGTATGAAGTAAGTCCTCTCATGTCCTGTAATTGATCTGTATTTGAGGTAAAGCTGCGCCTCTCCTGCCCTGTGATGTCTTCATGTTTGAGGCAAGTCCTCTCCTGTCCTGTAATTGATCTGTATTTGAGGTAAGGCGCTGCGGCTCTCGTCCTGTAATGTGTCTATGTATGAGGTAAAGCTCCATGTCTCTCCGCTACTGTGATGACAAATCAATTACAGCACTAAGTATGCGGTATTCCTGCACTTGTCACTTGGTGGCTTTACTACTTGTTGGAGGTAGATCAAGGTTGGTCCCTTCAATGACAAATTCTCCTTCTCCATCGATGAGGGGGTCCCACTGGTTAAAATCCTTCTGAAGCCCTATGTGATGAAATAAAACCAGAATTGTTCATTACATAATGTTAATTCACTTATTAATTTTCCTATGTATGTAGCTATGTTTAATTTGCTCACTCTCTCAAGAAGTTAAGAGTGAATTGTTATGTACATGTTATTCATGGAATGTACTCAAAAGTATATTATTTCTGTCCTGTCCGATTCCACTACTAAAATGATATAAAAAAAATTGTGAGAGACGGAAGGATGTCACAAATTGTAATGCGGTTACAGTTCCCACATAGAAGTGCTCCATTACCATTTTCCCACACACAGTATTCACTCTTATACTCCACCATGGCCTTACTGCCTTGCTACTAGTTGTGGGTTATAGATTCAGCTTTATATAAATAAATACGCCACTTATTATGGATAAGTGTATATATATATATATATAAAAAAGACGATCGCGCTCTGTTCGCTGTATAAGGTGCCAAATTAATCCCAAGCAGTCCCCAAATAATCAAATTCCAAAATATTCAACCCCATGCAAATAGTATAAAACAGTGTAAAACACACCTGTAATAGTGCAACCACTTCCCCAGAGATTCTCAATAGATGCTCACATCAGCCAGGAACCTTGCACTAATCCAGGTTTCTGTCCACTTCAATCTTCAGTTGGTGGATTTGTCAGAAATAATATATAAAAACATACAAACAGTGTGGTGTGGTTTCACCGCTAATACGCTCCGGCCGGCTGCGTGCGGGATCCACACATACAGCTAACAGACTAGAGTGACGTCACACAAGACCTACGCGTTTCAGAGAATAACGATCTCCTTCATCAGGATTCCCTGATGAAGGAGATCGTTATTCTCTGAAACGCGTAGGTCTTGTATGCCTGCTCGGCTTTCGTTAGCTACAGCCTTAGTGACGTCGCTCTAGTCTGTTAGCTTGTATGTGTGGATCCCGCACGCTGCCGGCCGGAGCGTATTAGCGGTGAACACACCGCACTGTTTGTATGTTTTTATTATTTCTGACAAATCCACCAACTGAAGATTGAAGTGGACAGAAACCTGGATTAGTGCGAGGTTCCCGGCTGATGTGAGCATCCAGTGAGAATCTCTGGGGAAGTGGTTGCACTATTACAGGTGTGTTTTACACTGTTTTATACTATTTGCATGGGGGTTGCATATTTTGGAATTTGAATATTTGGGGACTGCTTGTGATTAAGTTGGCACCTTATACAGCGAACAGAGCGCGATCGTCTTTTTTTATATATATACACTTTTTATTTCTATTAGAGGATTGCAGCAGGAGATTTCCTCTGACGATCTTTGTGCAGCTTGTTCCCTGAAACACCTGGCGCTTGTATCTAAAGTAGTAGTTAGTATTATGGATAAGTATTCACCCTCAAAGGCAGTACACACAGGTCTCCAACCAGTGCATATTAGTCCAAACAGATTCGTGGGCCATTAATATATAAAAAATTCACTTTATTACCAAATCTTAAAATACATGTGAAAATGACTCTATATAATATATAGTATTAGAGGGATACTTATATTTTATTGCGGTATACACCATTCAACTGTGAGTCCTATGACACCAGGATCTGCACTTTATATTCCGTGCCTGCAGGACCTAATTGTACCGTCCATCCCATCCGTGTGGTAACCACCATTCACCGATATCTAGGGTGCATAGGTATTCACTTCAACGCCCCAAATCTTGGGCTTACAGAGGAGTACCCCGGAACCCGAGCGTTTGGTGTCTCGTACTATATATTATATAGAGTGATTTTCACATGTATTTTAAGATATGGTAATAAAGTGAATTTTTTATATATTAATGGCCCACAAATCTGTTTGGACTAATATGCAATGGATTCAGGTCAGACCAGTTTGGCCAAAACCAAAGTCTGCCAGGAGAGTGGGAAAATCGAACAATCACCATCTTCGTACCAGACCAGAAGAAGAAATTGTATCACTCAATGAATGATAGCCGGTGGCCCAGTGAAACACTTCCCTTTACCAGTACAGAAATCCAAAGCACAACAGTACTCCCAGTCCAGGCACTTACCTAGATGTCGCTGGAGGAAGGCTAATGTAACATTAATAATGATGTCCATCCCCACATATGGATCAATGTCTCCTTTCAACTTGAATATTTTCCCAATTAGGTAACCAGTGAGAAAGGTGAAGTCTGGAAAGCTCTGGTGGACGCTGCCCCTACACAGACAAGCAATGACATTAGTTACAGAACAGCCCAGCAGGTGCTAACATAAGCTTTAGAGGGGTTATCCGCCCAAAGACAAAAAGTAAAAGGCCAGCAAAAGTTCTAAAATAACCAGCATAGAAGCTCGGATGGGCGCTTTGTTCTTGGCTTACCCATTGAGCTGTGAGGGCCAAAATAAAATGGGGCAACCTTATTGAAAAAGGTGAGAACTGTTTGTTTTTCAAATTGCATTTGCAGGGATTTTTTATTTTTTTTTCAAAATTTTTGTAAAACCCCCTCTTTTGAGAATGGTCACAAAACCCGAATCCAAAACTGAAATAAAGTAACAAGGAAACAATAAAATTTTAAGAATTTAAAACCCAAGCGGGACGCCCTAGGGGGAGTGGACTTTGCGTTGTGGGATCAACCCTTAAAGCCCCACTTAAAATTTAAATTTCCAAGATCATCCCAAAAAAAATTTGGGAAAACGGGGTTAAGGGGGCTGGAAAAGTGAGGGGTAAAAAAAGAAGAAAACTGCGGGAAAGGGAAAAACTAGGGTTAAGATGACTGTATATAAAAAATTTTTTTTTTTAGAGAGGCAAAAGTCCCTCATAAGCAAAGATGGCCCCATGGGTTCACCAATCTTAAAACACCCATCTAAAAAATTGGGGAACAAATTTTCAAAAATTTTTTTCTTCCCCTTCAAAAATTTTTGCAGAGAAGGGGTTTCCACAATAATAACCCCATGACCCCTGCACCAAAACCTTTTTTAAAGGAAAGGGCCCATTTTTTTCAAAATGAAGAAACAAAAAAAGGCCCTTTCAATTTTAAAATTTCTGTGTTCCATTTTTTGGTTGGGTTTAAAAAAATAGGGCCCGAAAAAAATTTTTCAGATCAGGGGCCCCTTCAAACGGGGGGCCTTTCAAATTGTTAAAAATTTTAAAATTTCCCCTTTTTGCATTTATAAACCCCTAAACATGGGGCATGAGGGGAAAAGTTTTATTTTTTCCTAACAGCTGGGGGGCCCCATTTGGGGGAAAATCCCCCGGTCTAGATCTTGGCTTTCCCTTTTTTTTTCTTTAAAATTTTACACAGTGCCCAATTTTTTGGGGGGTTTTTAAAAATTTTGGGGTTTTAAACACCCCCCTTTTTCCCTCAAAAAAAAAAAAAAAAAGCTGCGGGCTTTTTTTAAATCAGCAGCATGTGGTGTTGCTTTTCATTAATTGTACTGTAGATAAGGGTAAAACTCGTAAAACTCTGCACCAACATGAACAATGGTTTTTATGGTAATTTTTTTGCAGGGCACGTTACCTGTATGAGAAAGTGATCGAGGCGAAAACTTTTTTTCCCTTTTTTTAAACCCCTTACTTTAAAAAGGGATCACCCTTCCTCCCCCCCCTGGTAAATTTCCACCCTTCTTCAGAGTAAAATTTTTTTCCCTAACCCTTTGGAACTTTTCAATTTTTAAACAAAAAAAAGGGGTTTTTGATGAATAGCAGAAAAGTTTTTCTTTTCTTCGAAAATACATCCCAGATTAAGGGCCACCCACCCCTTTAAAATCAACACAAATTTTACATTTTTCCCTTTCTCTCATAAATCAGCTCTGACGCAAGTATCCCAACTTTTTTAAATGACCAAGAATGGGAAAAAACAAAAATTCCCCCCCTTTCCAAATTGACAAAATAAACACTATAAATAACTATCCTATTACAAAATAAAACTACTTTTAATTTTGCCCCCAAAGTAAAAAATAAAACTACAATAATACTCTCCTTATGTCCCAAAATAAAACTAATAATACGGGCCCCCCTAGTACAAAAAATATAACAAACTTAAAAACTGCCCCAAAGTAAAAGGGAATATAACTACAAATAATACTGCCCCCTTTATGTCCAAGAATAAAACCCAATAATACTCCTTTCCCTTTCATGCCCCCCTATTAAAAATTTTAACTAAAAAAATCCCCCCAAATTACAAAAAAAAAAACTACTATAATACTGCTCCTATGTACAAAAAATAAAACTACTATAAAAAACTGCCCCCAAATGTCAAGAAAAATAATTTACAATAAAACGGGAACCCCCTACGTACAAAAAATAAAACTTTTTATAAAACGAAACCCAATTTGTAAAAAGAATATAAACAACTAAAATTTGTTTTGCTCCCAAATGTACAAAAAATTTTATAACTACAAATAATACGCTCCAAATTTTAACAAGAATAAACAAACCTAAAATTTGCGCTCCCTATGTACAAGAATATAACTCCATAATACTGCCCCTTTTGTAAAAAGAAAATTATAACTATTTAAAAATAATACGCCCCCTATGAAACAAGAAAAATAACACAATAAAATTTTGCCCCCTAATGTACAAGAATAAAAAATTACTATAAGCTGCCTCCCAAAATGTACAAGAATATAAAACTTAAAATCCTGCCCCCATTACAAGAAATATAACAACAATAATCGGGCCCCCAAGTACAAAATTTATAACAAATAAAAATCTCCCCTCCCTATTAAAAAGAATATAACTCCCTATTAATGGGCCCCTTTTTGTACAAGAATATAACTATTTAAAAATACTGCCCCCCTTTTGAAACAAGAATAAAAATTACTATAATACGCCCCCCTTAAGTACAAGAAAAATTAACAAATATAATTCGCCCCCTTTTGTACAAGAATATAACAACAAAAAAAAATTCCCCCCCTTATGTACAAGAATATTTTTTACTATAATCTGCCCCATTTAAAGTAAAATTAAACTTAAAATTAGGGGAATTTTTAAAAAAGGGGAAAATAACTTTCTAAAATAACTTTTTAAAGAAAATTGAAACGATAGTAACTCTCCCCCTATTTTCAAAAATAAACTATATAAAGGGTTAAATTTTAACAAATAAATCAAACCAACAGCCCCCTTTAAAACATGGAAAAATTAACTAACAAAATAATGGCCTCCCTATTGAAAATGGGGGTTTGGTCATTTTAATTTTCAAAAAATTTGAAAACACCTTAAAAGCCCCCTTTATTTTTACCTTAAACTACTAAAAAAGAATAAATTTAAAGGGAATTTAACTACCAAAATTAGGGGCCCTAGGTCCAAGAATTTAAACTATTTTTTTAAAGCCCCAAAACGAAAAAATAAAATCAAAAAAAGGTTTGTTAAATTCAAAATTTTCCTTAAAAAAACCTGCCCCCTATGTACAAGTTATAAATAACAAATAAATACTGCCCTTAAGTACAAGAAAAAAATTTATTTATAAAAAACGGGCCCCTTTTATGTACAAAATTTATAACTACAAAATAATACTGCCCCCTAAAAACAAGAATAAAAAAATAAACCCCGCCCATGAAACAAGAAAATAACCTTACTAATAAAAAAACGGGCCTTCCTTGTAAAAAAAACAAAAAATTTTAAAAATTAAAACTTAGGGGCTCCCCCCCAAATTGTGCAAAAATTCCAAATATTATAATAGGGGGCTTCATGGGTAAAAAAAAGAATTTAAAACTAAACTTTAAATACTTGGGCCCCTTTTTTATTTTAAAAAAAAATTAAAAAACCATTAAAATTTTTTCCTCTAGGTACAAAAAAAAATAAAAAAAATTAAAAAAACCCTTGCCCCTTTGCCAAAATTTTTAAATTATTTTTTTTTAAGCCCTATGAAAACAAAGAATTAAAATTTTTATTTTAAAAAATTAACCTGCCCCCTATTACAAGAATATAAATAATTATAATACTGCCTTTTAATTACAAAAATTTAAACTACTAAAATACTCCCCCCAAGAAAAGGGAAAAAACCCTATTATAATATCCTGCCCCCTATTTTTAAAAAGAAATATAACTACAAATAAAAACGCCCCCTTTAAAGAAAAAAAACTTATTAAAATACTGCCCCCAAAGTACAAAATATAAATTTATTTAAAAATTCTGGCCCCAATGAAACAAAAAATATAACTACTTTGCAATACCCCTTCCAAATGTAAAAGAATATAACAATAAATACTTCCCCCTATGTACAAAAATAACTTTTAATAATACGGGCTCCCTACGTACAAGAAAAAAAATTTACTATAATACTCCCCCCTATGTACAAGAATAAAACTACTTTTTAAATTTGCCCCCTATGAAACAAGAAAAATAACTAAAAATAATACTGCCCCCCTATGTAAAAAGAAAATAACTACAATAATACGGGCCCCTTTTTAAATTACAAGAAAATAATTTCTATAATACTGCCCCCCCTAGTACAAAAAATATAATTTACTATAACAATGCCTCCTATATATGACAAATAACTAAAAAAAATTTACTGCTCTCTTTTTACAAAACTATTTTTTTTTTTGCAATTTAAAATTTGATAATCTACCAGGCATGGGTGTAATTTGTTTTATTTTTTATATGGAGTCTTACTTAAATCGTGAATCTCTACCGAGAGTTTAAAAATCGCTTGTTGTTTTGAAACCAAAAAAATGCCCGGGCCCCCTTCCACTTTTTAAACCCGTCAATAAGTCCTGAAAACAATTAAAGGTGGTTTAAATTTAAAAAATTTAAAAAAAAGTTATAAAAGCTGCATGAGACTATATTAACTCCTTATCACCGCATCCTGTTTTTGGGGCCTTTTTTGGGAAAGCCCCGTTTTTTTAAAAACTGGCAAAATGTCCCGTTAAAGTGAGAAAAAACTTTTTTTACCTTTCACCTATCCCCTGTGATTCAGAGATTAATATAAAAAAAATTTTGAAAAAAATTTTAAAAAAATTTAACCCTTTTCAAAATTTTAAAAAATTTGTAGGAAAAATAGTTATTCCAATCAAGATAGTTTATAAATAGCATCTACCCTATTTTCCAATGTAGGTTGGGATCATTTTTTTAAAAGTCTTTTTTTTTGTTATGACATTCGGGGGCTTAGAAATTTAGCAGCAATTTTTACATTTTCAAGAAAAAATTTTCAAAAAAATTTAAAAAATTTTTTTGGGACCAAATCCATTTTAAAAAAGTGAAATTTGATTGGCCCCGTATTTTTTGGTACCCCCCTAAATGACTTCCCCTTAAAAAACTACACCCCCTTTAAAGGGATTGAAAACAGGGATTTTGGAAGTTTATTAACCCCCTTAGGGTTTTACAGAAAATTTAAAACAAAGTGGAGGTGGAAAATTTTTAAGATTTCACTTTTTTTTTTCAGATTTTCAAAATTTTTTTCCATTTTTTTCCCCCTTATTGACCAGAATAGGAGGGGCACCTCTGGACTCTTTGGGGGCTCATTTTCATTTTCCTTTTTTTTTTTGGCTCAAATTTTAGGTTTGCGGACACCCAAAGGGGCTAAAAACTTAAATTAACTCCCCTAAAAAGACCCCATATTGGGGAAAATACTCCCCTTTAAAAAAATATATCCCCCGGGGAGCAGTGAGTAATCAAACCCAAAAGGTTTTTTTCAAAAATTTTTTTTTTAGCATTAGGCTGTGAAAATTAAGAATTTTTTTTCCAACAATCTGCAATTTTAGCTGAAAATGTTTTTTTTTTTTTTTTTTTATAAAAAATTTCCTGGGAAAAAAAACCCCTCAAATTTTTTTTTGTTTCCAATTTTTTTTCCCAAGTTTTTGGCAAATTTCCCCACATGTGGGTGGTTTAAAATGCTGTTTGGGTTTCTTTTGGGAGGGGGAAAAAGGGGGGGGAGCGCTATTTGGGGCCCTTTTAACCTGATTTTTTGGGGGGGGGGCCCTTTGAAATTTTGCAAACCCCCCCAAAGTACCAGAACAGGTGAAAGCTTCCAGAAGTCACCCCATTTTAGATTCAAAAACCCTCATGGATCTCATCTAGGGGTGCATTGTGCATTTTGGGTGCACAGGTGTTACACAGTTTTTTTTAGCATTGGGCCATGAAAATGGGGGGAAAAAAACGCAGTTCTGCCATTGTGTTTTGGATTTCAATTTTGCAGCGTTTGCCGTGCAGTTTTTTAAATGACGGGTAACTTTGCTATTTGGGTCGTTACAATTACAATTGAATTTAATTTTTTTATAGTTTTTTTTTTTTTATTCTATTTTTTTTTAAACAAAGAAAAAATTATAAAAAAAATCTTTTATCGGTTTTTTATGTCATCATCATCTGACAGCCATAACTTTTTTACTTTTCTGTATACGGAGCTCATTATGGGCTTGTTTTTTGTAGGATGAGTTGACATTTTTATTGGTACCATTATGGGTCATATGACGCTTTGTCACTTTTTATTAGGTTTTGTGAGGCAAATTTTTAACAAAATACAGCAGTCCTGGTAGTGTTTTTTATTTTTTACAGCGTTCACCGCAGTATCCGTGACAAGTTAGTTTTACTCTGTATGTCGATATGATTACGGTGATGCCCAATTTAAATAGTTTTTTTTATGCTGAAGCGTTTTAAAAAAAAATAACTATTTATGCATTGCTGTTTTTCTGATAGTCATAACCTTTTTATTTTTCTGTATACACAGCTGTGTAAGGACTTCTATGCGTTTTTGATGAACAGGATGAACAAAAATCGAAATTCTTTGTTTTTTTTTTTTTTATGGCGTTCACCGTAGGGTTTAATTTTGTGACATATTTATAGGGCATGTTGTTCGCCGGGGAAATAAAAAAATAGGGGTACTTTATTTATTTTTGATCTTTTTGGGGGGCATTGCCGTTTGTAAAGGGGAAAAAAAAAGGGCGGGTATGCATTTTTATTTTATTTTTCGTGTTTGTGTTCCACTTTTTTTTAAAACTTTTTTTATACTGATCTGTATCAGTGATCTTTAGATTGCTTTTAAAAGAGAGTTCAGTAGACAGCATTGCTGCTGTATACGGTCTCCCATGGGGAACTGTCGGGCACCATGCCCCCCAATGCTTTCGGGGATGGTGACGCCAGACAGCCTGGGAGGCGATCTTCACTTTCTGAGCTGTCTGGTAGGAGACAGTGCTGTTACTGTACCGAGAGCAGGCAGCAGGAGAGCACTCCTCCTGCTTGGTTTTGCTCCGACTCTTAATTATCGTTGGCGCTAAGAGGGTTATCCCCGCGCCGGAGCACATCATGGTGATGCAACAAGGCCAGCGGGAATTTACTGTGGTTCCATGTCGCGATCGGCGGGGGTCCTTGTAAGCCCGCCCATCGCCGGGCGTATCCAAAAGTCCATCTAGGGAACTATTCTCGCTAGGCAAAAGGGTACTCCAATGTCGGGAAGGGTTTTTAGATAATACATAAAACACAACAAAAAATTAGGGTATTTGGCTTTTGGGTTTCACTTTAAAATGAACTAAAAATTTATTGAAATTTGTTTCAAATGCACTAAAAAAAGGGGATGAAAATTGCCCAAAATGTTCAATTTTTCTGTACTTTTTGCACAACTTGTGATCTCAAACAAGGGGGAATGGCAAAAATTGACAACGGATTTGATCCTGAGTCGCCCAATACATTTAGGGGAATATTTAAATTTGGGGTTTTAAAACATTTCCTTTTTTTTTTTATCTTTGTGTTCAAATTTTGACATGGGGACCGGGGCCCAAACACCTTACAATTGATCAGCAGGACCTCGCCATTGTGAGGCTTCAAGCAGGATGCTCTCAGACGGAAGTGGCCACTGAGCTTAGGGTGTCACAGAGTGTTGTCAGCAGGTTGTATCAGAGAAACAGAGACTGGAAGAGTCATAGAAAGGCAAAGAAGTGGACGTACTTTGGCTCCATCACAGACTAATGACTGCTTCATTGTAACCAATGCCTGTGGAACCGGATGATGAGTGCTGCACAACTCCAGGCACATTTAAGGGAGATGAGAGGCAAGAAAGTGTCACGTCAGACCCTTTGTAACCGTTTGCATCAGTGTGGTCTGTGTGCTAGACTGGTGTGCCAGACCTGACTGGTACCTGACTAAAGTTCTCTCCTTGACGTCTCCAGCATCGTAGGTGGCCACCATTTCTGCTCAGATGGAATCCACTTTCATCACTGAACAGCACTGGTCCCTCGTCCAGCATAGGTGCTTCCTGGCCCATGCAAGATGATGATGCCGTGTCTGGTGCTGTGGTCAGGTGAGATCACATATCAAAACCATCGGTTTTTAAAGAAACTTAGGACATGTTCTATAATCCGCCGGAAAGCTGGTTTATTAAATAGGGTGCCCGAAATCCAGAGAAAAGCCACAACAAAAAACAGGAAAAAAATAAAATCAGAGTGTAAAATATTGATCAGACTCTGATTAGAATCCGACCAGTATTTTGTTCTCTGCCGTGTAGACGAAGCCTTAGGCTATGTCTACACAGCACTGGATTCTCATCTGACTTTTAGCAGATTTAGTACTTTGAATCCACTGAAAATCCGACTGTAGCCAGTGCAGTGTAGCTCTCAATAGAAAATCCCTGCTGTAGTTTACACAGCACTGGTTTTCTACTGAAGGCACCGGCCATCAGATAGCCGTCAGATTCCAATGCAGCCCAGCCGTGCAGGCTGGCGGGAAATCGAACCGCAGCTTTTGGCGCAAACCCATGCCAAAAGCCATGGTGCAGCGATGATAAAATGCAGTCGGATTTTGGACGCCATTTTAACATTGCTGTGTAGACGCAGATGTTGACCGCCTGGAGGTTTAAATTCAACGGGCGGTCAGAATCTAGTTTAGATAAAAGCAGGATTCAAACAATAGGTCATTTTCTGATGACACATTCTCCGCATATTATCAATGTGGAAAAATCAGCTGCTTCACTTTACACCATGAAATCCTGCAGAGAAAGAAATCCACAAGGAAGTTTCTGTAATTGTTTTTGCTGTTGAAATTGTGAAGAAAATCCACATCAGCAGATTTGTAGTGAATGTTTCTTGCCGTACTTTTATACCACATGTGAATTGATCCTTAGGCTATGTTCACACGGCGTAATTGCAGGGCATACAGTACGGCCGCAATTACGCCGGGTGAGTTGGTAGTCGCGCTGATCAGTGCGTACTCCTGCGGTGCGGGGGGGACCGGCGGCCCGCTGGTCCCATTGACATGCATTACTCCCGGCGCGTATTCGCCGCAAGTAATTGACATGTCACTTATCTCAAGGTGCGTACAATACGATCGTATTCTATGAGCGGGGAGAGGAGGCGTAAGAACTATGGATTACTGTAAATTCGGCGCGCATCTCGCCCGTATTAGCGCGCAAGTCCACCACGAAAGGTGCGCGGAGAGTAGCACGTGTGAACATTAGTGCTCTTTCGTCATCACAATAAAATGGTAGCTGCCTTCAAAGATCTAATGCGCTGTTGTGCTGTACCCACCTTTAATAACGCCCAGTCAAAGCTGGAGGGCAACGCATTAGTGACTGGTTTCCCAGCACTGATGTCCATTATGAGGTCTAAGGCCTGTAAACATTCATCCGCTCTTTTCTGGACCTACACATGGAAAACACAGACAGTGAGTATTTCAGGAACGCCAGGGGTAATAATAGTGTCTGGATGCTCTTGAGAGAACCACCCAAACATTCACCTGTTAATTCACAACTGATGGTTAAGGGGGTTTTCCATTAGTTTTTAAAATTCCTCTACTGTCTCCAATGTCCTGACAGAACTCACGCAATGCCGTCATGGCTCCACTGTTCCCCTACCAGTCCCCACTGATGACGACATCACGTACTTCATGTCATGTTTTCGTTATTCATATACAGATTTGTTTTAAAATGTCAGCAGGTTGCCCTTGGATACAGACCGCAGTTTAGCTCCACTCCTGTGTCAGATATGGGACCTTACAGAAACCAGCAGAATTCCTTAGCTTTGAGCAGGAATAGAAAACACAAATATTGTTCAATTCTTAACTCCACAATTTTGATTAGATGTAAATAGGTTTTCAATCACTTTTAAAATTCTGCTTCTGCCATTCATTGTTTGAAATTATATATATATATATATATATATATATATATATAAAAATGAAAACACACACATACAGGTAGTCTCTGGATTACGAATGGGACAGGGACTGTAGGATTGTTCTTAAGTCGAATTTGTATGTAGGTTGGAACAGGTGTATTTATTAAATGGAACTTCAGCACAAAAGGTTTGTTTTTAGTTTTGGATAGTGCAGGGAAGTGTTTGCATATTTGTTTTGCTGCCTGTGTCCCTGTTAAGAAGATTTCACTTCATTTTCACCTCATATGCTACTGTGGCATGCTGGAACTTGTCATTCCACAGCGACAATTTGCTGTGGAATATGGAACTACAAGTGCCAGCATGCTCTATAAGTCTCCGGTTGTAACTAAGGGACAGATGTAAGTTGAAACGGTGTGCAGGACTGCCTGTGTATATATATATTTTTTTCTACTACCTGTTCCGGTGTTTCCTGTCACCAATCAAAGGCCTCAGCGGTTGCAGGCCTGCATGTAAGGCACACGACCGCTAAGGCCAGTGATTTGCTCATGGTTACGTGAATGATATACATGACCTCCCTGATGGTGGACTGGCGGGTAACACCGGAGCCACTTTTTTTTTTTCAGGGCAATGGGCTGCAGAATGGAAAACTCATTTACATCTGTAGAAAATTTTGGAGCTAAAAAATTTAACAATATTTGAGTTTTCTTCTCTATTTCTGTTAGAAGCTAAATTCAAAATTCTGCTGGTTCCCACTTAGTTTGCATGGACCTACCATAGACAACACTGACACAGGTCAAACAACAGTTTTTAGCTTCTATGTCTGACACAAGATCGGAGCTAAACTGCTATTTGTATCCAAGGGCAACTAACAGAAATTTCTAAACCGTTCTGGATATGAATGAAGAAAACAACTTAACATAATTAACAAAAAAAAAAAAGTATAAAGTTAAAGTGTTGTCTCAGAGTCATAAAAAAGTCCCTGCTGCATTGCATGGATGTGTGGATGGATGAGTGGGTGGATAGATGGATGTGTAGATGAATGGATGTGTGGAAGAATGATTGGATGGATGGATGGATAAACGGATGTTTGGATGAATGAGTTGGTGGGTAAATGGATGTGTGTATGAATGAGTGGATGTGTGGATAGATTAGCTAGACAGTGTGTATTCATCCCTCCTTGCAGATCACATACACCCATACCTGCTAATTGTCTCCCCTGGGGCAGATGGAATCTTCCCACAAGACACTGTGACCTCGCATGGCTAGAACTGTCCAACATTGATTGAAAGAGCAGGACCGAGACCTCCGAATACTACCCTGATCCCAAATACCCCAGGTATGAACCCAACTGATCATCTGTGGGAGCCCCTGGATGGTGGTGTTGGCTCTATGGACCCTCAGCAGCTGTGGGAGCCCTGGATGGTGGTGTTGGCTCTATGGACCCTCCAGCAGCTGTGGGAGCCCCTGGATGGTGGTGTTGGCTCTATGGCCCCTCCAACAGCTGTGGGGCCCCTGGATGGTGGTGTTGGCTCTATTACCCTCCACCAGCTGTGGGAGCCCCTGGATGGTGGTGTTGGCTCTGTGGACCCTCCTGCAGCTGTGGGAGCACCGGGATGGTGTAGTTGGCTCTATGGCCCCTCCAGCAGCTGTGGGGCCCCTGGATGGTGGTGTTGGCTCTATGGACCCTTCAGCAGCTGTGGGGCCCCTGGATGGTGGTGTTGGCTCTATGGACCCTTCAGCAGCTGTGGGGCCCCTGGATGGTGGTGTTGGCTCTATGGACCCTCCAGCAGCTGTGGGAGCCCCTGGATGGTGGTGTTGGCTCTATGGACCCTCCAGCAGCTGTGGGGCCCCTGGATGGTGGTATTGGCTCTGTGGCTCCTCCAGCAGCGGTGGGGGTCCCTGGATGGTGGTGTTGTCTCTATGGCTCCTCCAGCAGCTGTGGGAGCCCCGGGATGGTGGTGTTGGCTCTTTGGCCCCTCCAGCAGGTGTGGAGCCCCTGGATGGTGGTGGTGGCTCTATGGACCCTCCAGCTGCTGTGGGGCCCCTGGATGGTGGTGGTGGCTCTATGGACCCTCCAGCAGCTGTGGGGCCCCTGGATGGTGGTGTTGGCTCTATGGACCCTCCAGCATGTGTGGAGCCCCTGGATGGTGGTGTTGGCTCTATGGCCACTCCAGCAGCTGTGGGGTCCTGGATGGTGGTGTTGGCTCTATGGCCCCCACCAGCAGCTGTGGGAGCCCGTGGATGGTGGTGGTGGCTCTTTGGACCCTCCAGCTGCTGTGGAGCCCCTGGTTGGTGGTGGTGGCTCTATTGACCCTCCAGCAGCTGTGGGAGCCCCTGGATGATGGTGTTGGCTCTATGGACCCTCCAGCAGCTGTGGGAGCCCCTGGATGGTGGTATTGGTTCTATGGCCGCGCCAGCAGCTGGGGGGCCCCTGGAAGGTGGGATTGGCTCTATGGCCCCCCCCGCAGCTTTGGGAGCTCCTGGATGGTGGTGTTGGCTCTATGGCCTCTTCAACAGCTGTGGGAGCCCCTGGATGGTAGTGTTGGCTCTATGGACCCTCCAGCAGCTGTGGGGTCCCCTGGATGGTAGTGTGGTTTCTATGGACCCTCCAGCAGCTGGGGGAGCCCCTGGATGGTGGTGTTGGCTCTATGGACCCTCCAGCAGCTGTGGGAGCCCCTGGATGGTGGTGTTGGCTCTATGGCCCCTCCAGCAGCTGTGGGGGCCCCTGGATGGTGGTGTTGGCTCTATGGCTCCTCCAGCAGCTGTGGGAGTCCCTGGATGGTAGTGTGGTTTCTATGGCTCCTCCAGCAGCTGTGGGAGCCCCTGGATGGTGGTGTTGGCTCTATGGACCCTCCAGCAGCTGTGGGAGTCCCTGGATGGTGGTATTGGCTCTATGGCCTCTCCAGCAGCTGTGGGGCCCCTGGATGGTGGTATTGGCTCTATGGCCCCTCCAGCAGCTTTGGGAGCCCCTGGATGGTGGTGTTCTCTCTATGGACCCTCCAGCAGCTGTGGGAGCCCCTGGATGGTGGTGTTGGCTCTATGGCCCTTCCAGCAGCTGTGGGACTCCTGGATGGTGGTGTTAGCTCTATGGACCCTCCAGCAGCTGTGGGGCCCCTGGATGGTGGTGTTGGTTCTATGGACCCTCCAGCAGCTGTGGGGCCCCTGGATGGTGGTGGTGGCTCTGTGGACCCTCCAGCAGCTGTGGGAGCCCCTGGATGGTGGTGGTGGCTCTATGGACCCTCCAGCAGCTGTGGGGCCCCTGGATGGTGGTGGTGGCTCTATGGACCCTCCAGCACCTGTGGGAGCCCCTGGATGGTGGTGTTGGCTCTATGGCCCCTCCAGCAGCTGTGGGCCCCTGTATGGTGGTGTTGGCTCTATGGCCCCCACCAGCAGCTGTGGGAGCCCCTGGATGGTGGTGGTGGCGGCTCTATGGACCCTCCAGCAGCTGTGGGAGCGCCTGGTTGGTGGTGTTGGCTGTATGGACCCTCCAGCAGCTGTGGAGCCCCTGGATGGTGGTGGTGGCTCTATTGACCCTCCAGCAGCTGTGGGAGCCCCTGGATGATGGTGTTGGCTCTATGGACACTCCAGCCGCTGGGGGTGCCCCTGGATGGTGGTATTGGCTCTATGGCCCCTCCAGCAGCTGTGGTGCCCCTGGATGGTGGTATTGGCTCTATGGCCCCTCCAGCAGCTTTGGGAGCTCCTGGATGGTGGTGTTGGCTCTATGGCCTCTTCAACAGCTGTGGGAGCCCCTGGATGGTAGTGTTGGCTCTATGGACCCTCCAGCAGCTGTGGGGTCCCCTGGATGGTAGTGTGGTTTCTATGGACCCTCCAGCAGCTGGGGGAGTCCCTGGATGGTGGCATTGGCTCTATGGCCTCTCCAGCAGCTGTGGGGCCCCTGGATGGTGGTATTGGCTCTATGGTCTAGCCCCTCCAGCAGCTTTGGGAGCTCCTGGGATGGTGGTGTTGGCTCTATGGACCCTCCAGCAGCTGGGGGAGCCCCTGGATGGTGGTGTGGGCTCTATGGACCCTCCAGCAGCTGTGGGAGCTCCTGGATGGTGGTGTTCTCTCTATGGACCCTCCAGCAGCAGTGGGAGCCCCTGGATGGTTGTGTTCTCTCTATGGACCCTCCAGCAGCTGTGGGAGCCCCTGGATGGTGGTGTTCTCTCTATGGACCCTCCAGCAGCTGTGGGAGTCCCTGGATGGTGGTGTTGGCTCTATGGCCCCTCCAGCAGCTGTGGAAGCTCCTGGATGGTGGTGTTCTCTCTATGGACCCTCCAGCAGCTGTGGAAGCCCCTGGATGGTGGTGGTGGCTCTATGGACCCTCCAGCAGCTGTGGGAGCCCCTGGATGGTGGTGTTGGCTCTATGGCCCAACCAGCAGCTGTGGGAGCCCCTGGATGGTGGTGGTGGCTCTATGGACCCTCCAGCAGCTGTGGGAGCCCTGGATGGTGGTGGTGGCTCTATGGACCCTCCAGCAGCTGTGGGAGCCCCTGGATGGTGGTGTTGGCTCTATGGACCCTCCAGCAGCTGTGGGAGCCCCTGGATGGTGGTGTTGGCTCTATGGACCCTCCAGCAGCTGTGGAGCCCCTGGATGGTGGTGTTGGCTCTATGGCCCCTCCAGCAGCTGTGGGATGCAGTCGGCTCCAGATACCTGTGACAACCTACCAGGATCTTACTGAGTCACTCCCAGCCCCTCTAGCTGCTGTCCATGCCGCACTTAGCGGTTACTCTGGATATTAGCGGCTGGTCATAATAATGTAACTCGACTATGTAGATACATAAGTAGATATGCTGACCCCTGAAGTCTCCACTCCACAGTGCATGTGCTGCTTCTTTTCCCACCATTATGTCCATTGTTTTCCGGATGCTGCAGCCAGTCACTGGCCTGGGCATTCCTGCACCGTACATGCAGCAGAGACTACCGAGCCCAGTGCTTGGCTGTAGCATCATGTAAACCAGGGGTCCCCGACCTCAGTCCTCCAGACCCACCAACAGGTCATGTTCTCAGGATTTCCTTAGCATTGCACAGGTGATATCATTATAGTCAGTGCATTCTGTGGGAGATCCAACATGACCTGTTGGTGAGTCCAGAGGACTGGAGTTGGGGAACACTGATGTAAACAATGGAGGTGAGGCCATTGGTGTTAGACCAGCGGGGAACACCACAGCAGGTGCAGTGTTGGCTTTAGAGGCGAGAAGTTTTTTTTTTTTTAATTTAAAACCATCTAGGAAAGTTTTTTTTTTTCTTTTTTACATTTGGCACATTTCCCCCCCCCCCCCCCGAGGAAGCCGAGTTCGGGTTGGCGATATGCGTGTGGTTCCATATCTCTGTAAGTATATTACTGTCCATGTACTATTCCATATCTGTATGCCGTTTATAGTTTACAGATAACTCTATTGGTACATTTTTAGATGTATTACATTGTTCATGGTTTCCCGACACCTGACTTATCATAGTCATAAATACGGGGGAAACATTGCTTGATTCTTGGTCCTCATGATTTGTATGGATCCTTTTTGGGATGTTTTTTTTTTTTTAACTTGTTTTTATTGAAGCTGCTCATAAGAATTAACAATACAAATGTTTCACATCATATTAAAACATTTAAAGTGTTGAACAATAATACAATTTAGTCATGTCTTGAGAAAACACAATATCACATCTTAGTGGATGTCAATCCCTATGGCAGACATTTTGATTTTCCCCCCCCTCCCAGCTTGGTCCCGGCTTCGTCTACATGAACGGTTATTAATGCAGTGGGTAGTCTGATTTTCCCAGCCGCTAGAGGTTTCGATGATTTGTGCTTCCGGAACAGCCAAAGAAGCCTTCCCCCCTCCCCCCCAGCGTCTCTGTCCGGATCTCCCCCCCTTAACCCGCATCTTGGTCTCTAGGATAGGGAGTCTATAGGGCAGGACATGATCCTTTGGGAACAGTTTCACTGATGTATTCCGTCCCCCAGTCAGTTATAGATTAATTACCATTGATTCCAGGTGATCCTGTATGAGTCTAGCCATCAATGGAGTGTCCCGGGTTTCCCTTCTAGTTTGATCTGCCAAAGGTTCCCTCCCCTGCAGTTGCTGCTCTAAGTACCACTGCGTCAACCCAAAACATGTACGCAGAGTTTGTCTCGCGTTCGGTGGGAAATACGCTATGAATGCCCCCCATAACTGAAAGAACTTCCTCACTCGTTTTTCTTTGTGCTGTGCCGCCTCAATCCAGTCCATCCGCATCACAAACAAGCACTTCTCAAGAAATTGCCTGAATGTAGGGCCAGTGGGCTGAAGCCACACCTGAAGTATGGCTTTCCTGGCTGTTGCAGCCATTACATGCAAAAGTCTTGTCTCTCTAAGTGTGAGCTCAGGGGTCGAGGCCGCACCGCACCCAAATATCGCCCATGCCGCCCCCGCCACCAAATCCACATTAAAGCACTCCCTTATGCATCTTGCCACCATCTCCCAATATCGTCTTATTTCGGGGCAGTCCCAGAGGCAGTGGTAGAGGTCCGCTCCAGAGGCACCGCATTTAAAGCAGGCACCAGATGGGTACTTCCCCATTCTAAATCCCTTTACTGGGGTTAGGTAAGCATTATGAACGACCTTCAGGTCCATTTCAATATATCGTGTGGAAGGCAGGAATTTGTGGGAGAGTCGGATCGCCTCCAGAATATGTTGCGCTGTCAGCTCCGAATCTCTCTCTCCCCATCTTGCCAGTTGTGTAGAGGTGACTTCATGATCCAGCGTGTCCAAAACATACCTATATATGTGTGACATGTGTGAGTGCCTATTGGGGGGGCGAAAGGATAATATTATCGAAGCTTAAATCCCAATTGTTTTATGATGGTTATTCAATAGCTACTGGCTTGTAAATAGTTAAAGAAAGGGACATTAGATGATGGGTATAGCCTCTGTAATTCGCCGTACGAGAGGGGTTGACGAGTCAACTGGTTTACCCAGTGTTCCAGGTATCTAATGCCCTGTCTATAGAGCCTAAGAAATGTTGTGCTCGGCTTGCCTCCCTGAAAACCTGGATTGGAGATTAGTGATAGATGCAAAGAGCAGTTTGGGTTCATACGCTTCTGTATTCTAATTTTATTCCAGGCCCTCCAGATTGGCATCAGCAGAATGTTATTTCGGATCTCACCCGGAATCCACTTAAACGGGAGATGCAGAAAATCAATGAGAGAAATGTTTGGGAGAAATAAGCGGTCTAGGGCTCTGCTCGTAAATACCTCAGTGTTCTGCCTCCAGTCTGCCATGAACCTTCCCAACACCGCCAAGTTATAATTTCTTATATTGGGAAACCCAAGACTGCCATTAGATTTTGGTTGACATAGGATATGCAGCGGAATCCGTGCCCTCCTTCCATTCCATATAAAAGTACGGTACATAGCGTTAATTTGCTCAACATCCTTGGGTCGTAAGTAAATTGGCAGCATCTGAAAGATATACAGGAGCCTGGGGAACTCCACCATCTTAATTAAATTTGCTCTCCCCATAAAGTTGAGGGGCAGTCCAGCCCATGACTTTAATGTTTGCTGCGCCGCCGTTATGTATCTATCTAGATTGGTTTGATGTAGGAGCAGTGGATCTCTGGTGATCAATACCCCCAGGTAACGTATAGAGGAGGTGCACCAATGTATTTTACACGTTGATGACCAATTCGGTCTGGCTGGACCTTTCAGGAGCAGCCCCTCACTTTTATCTACATTAATTTCATATCGTGAGAGTCGTCCCTTTTCCTCTATTTCCCCCAGGACGCGTGTTAGTGTCTGTCTTGGATTCCTAACCATTAGGAGGAGGTCATCTGCATAGGCAGTCAGTTTTATCTCCGTATCCTCTTTTATGATGCCCTGGAACAATTGGCTTTGGGATATGTAATAAAGTAGTGGGTCCATTGAAAGATCAAATAAAATGGGTGATAAGGGGCAGCCCTGTCTAACTCCCCTAAATAAGTCTATACTTTGTGTCACACGACCATTAAGTAGCAACGATGTGGAACATGTCCCGTGTAGGCTATCCAAGAAATTCAGGAAAACTGGGCCAAACCCCCTCCGTGCCAGGGTGGCGGCCAGGAACGGCCACGAGACCTTGTCAAACGCTTTTTCAGCGTCAAGGCTGAGGAGCATGGACGTTGAATGTGATGTTTCTTGGGCCGCCACGACCGCTCCAGCCGCCACCCTGACATTCCGAACCGAGTGTCTCCCAGACACAAATCCCATCTGGTTGGGGTGGACAATGTCCGAAAGAAATGTTTGGAAGCGGCTAGCAATAATTTTAGCTAACAGCTTGTAATCATGATTGAGTAAGGAGATGGGCCTATAGGACGTTAGGAGAGCGGGATCCTTATTGGGTTTCAGGATCAACGTAGTCCTGGAATCGAAGAAGGACGCCACCGTATGGGAACGCAAGAAAATATCATTAAATAATCTCGTCAGGTGTGGGGCGATTTCAGCTTTAAGGATTTTATAAAATTCGGCTGAGAAGCCATCTGGCCCTGGCGTCTTCCCGTTGTCAGCCGACATTATCACATTGTGCACCTCCTCCACCGACACCTCCCGCTCCAAGTTGGCCCGCTGCTCCTCCCCAAGACCTGGCACTTGAATGCCATCTAGAAATGTCGATACCTTAATCCTATCATGGGGGCTGGTTCTGTATAATTCCTCGTAGTATGTCATGAATGCCCTCTCTATGTCTATTGAATCTTTAAGCAGGCGGCCTGTGCTGGGGCATTTTATTGTTGTAATTGGGCGTTGAGATTTCCATGCGCGAGTCATTTTAGATAAGATTGTACTCTGCCTCTCTCCCCATCTGTAGAATTTGTTCTGTGTAGCTCTGACGTGCCACCTCGCCTGTCCTTGCAGAAATGCCTCAAGTAATTCTTTCGCCTCTCTAAATTTCTCTTTTGTTTGCGGGGTGGCGGCAGTCATATGCTCCGTCTGAGCCACTTTCAGCCGTTCCTGCAGGAGTTTAAATTTGTCATTAGTTGCTTTCCGTTTAGCGCTAACATAGCTAATTATGTTACCTCTGAGAACAGCCTTGGCCGTCAGCCATAGCAGTGAGGAGTTATCTTCATGGGCTCTATTATCACTAAAATAATGTGCCAATGGACACGCAGGAAATCCCGAAACTCCTCTGATACGTATAAATAGATAGGGAATTTCCACGTTCTGGTGGCTCTCGTAAAATCTGGTCGGTTTAGTGTAATGGCAATGGGCCCGTGGTCTGAGATCGTTATCGGATAGATATCCGAGTCCACCACCTCCAAACATAGAGATGATGAGACCAACGCCAAATCGATACGCGAAAAGGTATCGTGCGCTGCCGAGTAAAACGTGTAGGACCTATCAGTTGGGTTAGCATCCCTCCAGTGGTCGAAGACCTCCAGCGTGTCCATCAGCAACTGTATAGACGGGTGTATTGCGTCCTGTTCCCGAGAATGGCCTGATCTGTCCCACCTGGGATTAGGTGCAAGGTTGAAATCACCCAGGATTATTAAGTTTGTGCGGTCCCTCTGGAGCAGAAACCCCACCACCTCTGCAAAAAATTGGTCATTCGGCTGGTTTGGGGCATATAAGTTAAAAATGGTGTACATCCTATGTGCTATCATCACCCTGAGGTAAACAAACCGGCCTTCGACATCAACATGCTGGTCCACCACCTCTTGTACAAGACCTTTTTTAAAGTATATTGCTACACCTCTTGATTTGGATTTATAAGTGGCAACCACTGGAGGATCCAGCCATGGTGCCCGTATCGGGGTGTAGTTGTCTGTCTTCCAGTGAGTCTCCTGGAGGCACATCACGTCTGCCTTTAGCTTTTTCAACTGGAAGAGGACCTTTCTGCGTTTCTCTGGCGAATTGAGCCCCGCGACATTCCATGAAATTATGTTTAAACCTGAATGTGAACTCCCCTCCTCTTCTGACCCTGTGTTAGGACTCATCCTGTGTCACGGAAAGGGGGTACATTGAAAAAGAAATTAACCAAAAAGCGATGGGCCTCAGTGTCCCAGCGAGCACCCAGACCCACCCAGCATAGTCGGGGAGGAGGGGCCCTAACGGCCCAGGGGGAGGGGAGAATCCGGACAGTACGCGCCCACATAACACCCCAAACACAAACTGGTGCAACATAGAACTCGTAATAGCATGACAATTAAGGTTGTCATTACAACCAAGTTATGAATTCCTAGCAACCTCTAATTAACATGAGATACATCGGTAGTATTAAACCTTTTACTCTCCTGAGTTTAGACCTTTTATACTAATTGATGAAACTCAGCACATTAGTAGTAACGCCCGGAAAATGAACCACATCATCATTTCCTAGCCCACTCCGGGTAGGAAGTGTCTGGCCGCTTCCTCCGGCGACTCGTACGTGACCAGTTGGCCATTTTCATGCACTCTGAGTTTCGCAGGGTAGGCCAGCTGGAAGCGCACATTGTTGTCGTGCAGGTGTCGACAAACCTCATGAAACGCCTTCCTCTTAGGCCGTGTTCACACGGCTTCTTCCCGACGGATTTGTGAGCCGTATTGAGCTCACAAATCCGCCGTGAATAAGGGGCGGGACGGGGGCGGGGCCAGAGCGCGGCGGGGGCGCCGCTCCCCGACCCCATAGACTTGCATTATCCACGGCGTATTGCGCCTGGATAATGTGCATGTCACTTTCTCCCCGCCCGGGGGATTCGCCGAGCGGGGAGGAGGGGACGGAATCCACTGTTCTCTATGAGAGTAGTGGATTACCCTAATGACAGGGATGGATTGGCGCCGTACTGCAGCACAAATCCGGCGCGGAGTACGGCGCCAATCCGTGCCCAAATAAGCCGTGTGAATGAGGCTTTAAGAGCCACTTGCACGGAGAAATCCTGAAAAATCAGGATTTTCTCTCCCTGGACCCGCACTCCCCATGTTTGTCTACAAGCTCGGAGGACTTGCTCTTTGATAGCCCAATTATGAAATCGCGCGATAATAGGTCTGGGTCGTCCTCTCTACTCTCCACGCCTTCCCAGTCTGTGAACCCTCTCTACCAGAAGGGGGTCCCGAGGGAGGTCCAATTCTAGGGCTGTTGCCAGGTCTCTCACTAAATACCAGGCCAACTGGTCTGGGAGGACCTGCTCAGGCACTCCTATGAATCTTAAATTATTGCGCCTTTCATCAAGTCATCAAGTTTCGCCTGTAGGGCTTCAATGGACGACTGGTTAGAGGAGGTGGTACTCTCCACCCTAGTAACATCCTCCTCTATTGACACAACTCTGGATTCCAAATCTACGATTTTTTGTGCGTTGGCTGTGATCTGGGCGAGGGCCGCATTAACTGAGGCCTGTATTAGGTCAATTCTTCTGTCTAGGACTGGCAAAATTAGATTTGAAACCTCCTGCGCCAAGGAGAGCGCCGGTGTTTGGGCATCCTCAGCGTCGTGAAATGCGGCTTGTGGACTGCTAGCTGTTTGGTCTGCGCCATTCGCGTGACCGCCTGGTTGTGGCGCAGCCATCTTGGATGGTTTTAAATTACCAGATGTGGTATTTCGTGCCCGTTGCGGCTGCTGCGCTCTGGTTTGGGGCAAGTCGGGGAGTGGGGGCGTACCTTGCGCTGAGGACCTTGTGATTCTGTTCGGGGTGTTCTTGTATACGAATTTGTCCATACTCCACCGAATCTTACGGAGGAGCGGACTTTTAGACGATTACCCTGATATGAATGACCCTGAGTGGGTAACTATAATGTTACAATCACCTACTATTAGGATGTGGTACTGATCAAAAGCTATTGAGAAAACAGAGGAAACGCTAAGTCTCTACATCAAAGCTTACCTATTGACTAAGTAAGAGGGGGAGAGATGAGTCAGGTTGCTATGGAATCTTGGACCCTATTTTCACATCTCGAATACAGGTAAGTTACCGATTGTCACACCCACGTGTAGCAGCACAGTGGTTTCTCGTTTGTCTATTTTGAAAACCCTTGTGTTTTAGCTTAGAGTTACCAGTAATACAACAGTGACCTCTAGTGGTGAGAAATAATTTTGCACCCCTAAATACTGTAAAGCTGTGTAACTTATCACTATACACTCACTGGCCACTTTATTAGGTACACCTGTCCAACTGCTCGTTAACACTTAATTTCTAATCAGCCAATCACATGGCGGCAACTCAGTGCATTTAGGCATCTAGACATGGTCAAGACAATCTCCTGCAGTTCAAACCGAGCATCAGTATGGGGAAGAAAGGTGATTTGAGTGCCTTTGAACGTGGCATGGTTGTTGGTGCCAGAAGGGCTGGTCTGAGTATTTCAGAAACTGCTGATCTCCTGGGATTTTCACGCACAACCATCTCTAGGGTTTACAGTGAATGGTCCGAAAAAGAAAAAACATCCAAGTGAGCGGCAGTACTGTGGGCGGAAATGCCTTGTTGATGCCAGAGGTCAAAGAGAATGGGCAGACTGGTTCGAGCTGATAGAAAGGCAGCAGTGACTCAAATAGACACCCGTTACAACCAAGGTAGGCAGAAGAGCATCTCTGACGCACAGTACGGCGAACTTTGAGGCAATGGGGCTACAGCGCAGAAGACCACACCGGGTGCCACTCCTTTCAGCTAAGAACAGGAAACTGAGGCTCCAATTTGCCCAAGCTCATCGAAATTGGACAGTAGAAGATTGGAAAAAACGTTGCCTGGTCTGATGAGTCTCGATTTCTGCTGCGACATTCGGATGGTAGGGTCAGAATTTGGCGCCAACAACATGAAGCATGGATCCATCCTGCCTTGTATCAATGGTTCAGGCTGGTGGTGGTGGTGTCATGGTGTGGGGAATATTTTCTTGGCACTCTTTGGGCCCCTTGGTACCAATTGAGCATCGTTGCAACACCTTGTGGAATCTATGCCACGAAGAATTGAGGCAGTTCTGAAGGCAAAAGGGGGTCCAACCCGTTACTAGCATGGTGTACCTAATAAAGTGGCCGGTGAGTGTATAAGGACGGCTGTGCGATTTTTACTCTGCATGGGCCGGCGGAGCACAACCACCCGCTTCCGGGCTACCTTAAGATCTCTCTCCTTTCCCGGCAATACCAAGAGCTCTCTAAGTGTGTACCCTCAGGTTCAACGAGTATCACGTTTCACCTTTTCCGATATAGTGAGGGTTAATATGAAGACCTGAAAGTTCCAGCTGGCTTTAACCTATTAACCGCCACTAGTATATGGTGGCGCAATAAATTACTATGAAGTCCCGAAAGTCCGGATATCAGCTTCTATGTCGGCCCGATGAAAAGGGATCCCGTGAGCCGTAGACTCTAGAGTCTCGCAAGGAGCAGATGGGGTCAGCCCCCTCTCTTATCTGGGCACAGTATGCTCAAGTTCTGCTTTGCTCGGGGTGGCTTGGCAGCAAGAGGTATTACCTGTGGCAGAGCTCCTCTTATTCTCCAAATGCACAGTCTATCTGCCACCAGAGGCTATAGGAGTAGTCCAAAGTCTCTGGCCCTCACCTCTGGACGGTCGGGCCGCTGCACCACAATGGGACACTGACTGGGGGTGTAGGACTGGCAGCGCCGTGAGGGTCAACGGCGACCAGGCAATTACTCTCCCCTGTCTCTGGCTGGCTAAATACCAGACTGGGCTCAGGGAGAGTCTCCAGGTGCGTCCCCTGGGGTGTCCAGTAACAGTTCTCCCCAGTTACAACTCACCGCATCAGAGGTGATGGGTCCGGAGTGTAGGAGCCGGCTCACTGGTGTCCAGCTTGTCGACCGGAGTTTGCCGAATGATGGGTGGCGCGGCCCTCTTGGAGTGGGTTGGCTGCCTTCCGTCCTCTCTCGTCCGCTCCCTCTACTCGCCGCCGGCAAGTACGCCAAAGTCAGGTTGCCAGTCATCACCCGCGTCAGCACCGGTGTAGCTGCGATGTGCTTTTCCCGGGCAGTGTGACTCAGCTGCGGTCCCTCCACCTCTGCTCGCAGCCAACGGAACTGTGGTATGCGGGGGCCGCAATGTGTCAAGCCCCGTTTAGCGCTAGGGCTGCGTCTGACACCTGCAGGGGTTCCCGTGGGGCCCTCCGACCTCCGCGGTGCTTAATTCCACGCTTCTCTTGGGATGTTTTTAATTTTGGTGTCTTTATCATTCAATAAAATCTATGGGCCTTATGTATGAAAACTGTCTAGCAGCAAGGGCTTGTCCCCAAGGCAGGTTTTTCTGCCGTATTTACAGATGGTTTTCAGTTTTGAAAGCCGTCTGTAAACCGGCAGTCAAACTTTAGAACGGACCTTAATGGAAAATCCATGCAGAGGTCCGCACTGCACGGATTTTCCGCCAGACGGTTTATTAGACCGCCGGCGGTCCCAAAAACATAGAACATGTTCATTCTTCCACCCCGGTTTTCGGGCAAAACATGAACCTGTCTATGCGAAAGGGGAGGGTTTTTCTCCGCAAACCGCAGAGAAAAGTTGTCTCCCTGCGGCCGTGTACACGGCTCCAAAACAGAGCAAATACCGGTCAGATAATCCGACCGGTATTTGCTCTGTCCGGTGTAAACGGCCCCTAAGACTGTCTTTGTTGCCCATAGCAACCAATAAAGACCCCATAGAAACCCAAATAAACAGCTCAAGAAAACCAATCAAAGCTCAGAGCAACCAACCAGAACCCACAGAAACCCAATCACAGCCTAATAGCAACCAACCCAAAGCCCTTTCCCAACCCCAATCACACCCATAAAACCCCAATCGGGAGTTCCCTTTTGTTTTTTTCCAGACCCTTTTAAAAAAATTTGAAAAAAAAGCTGGGCCCTTTTGGTAGCTATAACTTGATTTTTTGCTTAGGGCAACAAACACAGTCTTACACCTATACAGTTTTCATATATAAGGCCCTATGTTATTTTTTTAGCTAAACCATTTTCCCGGGAAATTTTTTCTTGTGTCTTGATGAGGGATTTGGGTGCTTTATCCCTTAACGGGGTTTAGCAGATCAGCTATAAAGGACATTGAGGCCTGACAAATAAAAATTTAACTTTCCCTTTTTGTGTTTCTCATTTTTGAGTGTACCGCTACATCTACTTTATTTTATGTGGTTTTGATGTATTTATTCTAAATCATAGCAAAACTGCTGTATTGTATGAAAAACCTTAAAAAAAAATTTTGGGGGAAAAAAACCGCCGGCGCTAGCCACATCCGGGGCACAAAAAACCCCCAGAGGTAAATTTCTAGGGGGAAATGCTCCCGTACCTGTTCAAATCGTAGAGGAAACTCATCGGCTCCCGGACACTTGTTGTACAGCCAGACCTCCTCCAGAGGTCCACACTCCTCGTCCTGGGGCACTGCCCGGGGGGACGCTCACGGAAGTGGGAAACTCGCAAAAGCGGGACTCTCTCTGTCAGACACAAGGGGAAAGGGGGTCTTATACAGAGATAAAATCAAAAAAACTAATAAAACCTAAAGGTAAAAAAAATGGGAAATTTTTGGAAATGCATTACTGCCCAAAGGAAAAAAATGAAAAACCCGGGAAACTTAGTTTACAAGGGTTTTTTTATCAAAAATTGTTTAAGCTTTACCTCCCAAAAGCGGGCAAGGGGATCCCAAAAGGGCAAGTGAGTCACTTTAAAACTAAAAATGGGTTTCCTAACTGGAGTCCATTCAACAAAAACATCCAAAGGGTTTATAGGAACTTGCTACGAATTATCCTGCGCTGGTTTTAAAAAAAGGTAAGGGGGGTGCGCAAGCCCAAAGAGGTTGCCACCCCCAAAAAAGACTACAAAAATTTAAATTAGGCTTTTTCACATCCATTAAAAAATTTTTAAAAAGTAAGCAAAGGTTTCCACTGGTTTAAAGGGAATTTGCAAACACTAACACAAATATCCCGTGGGGACACTACAAAAATAAGTAAAAAAAATCAAGGTAAAATAGGAATTTTTTTGAAAATGAAATTTCTGCTAAGGGAAAAAAAATGAAAAAACCTGGGGTTCTTTTTTTTACAGTTTTTTGATCAAAATTTTTTTAGATCACCTCCCCAATTTGGGGTCAAGGGGATCCCAGCACAGGTGAGTCCCTAACACTGAACATGTTAACCCCCACTAGGGTCCATTACCTTCCCCTTACCTCTTTTTTCCTTGGAGGGTAATTCAGTAACAAGTTCCTATCACTCCCTGAGATTTAAATCTGAATGGACTCCTAGGGGGTAAAAATGTTTTGTGTTAGGGGCTCACCTGTTTCGGGGGTCCCCCTTTATGCTTTTTTTTGGGGGGTGAGGGTTTTTAAAAAATTTTTTATAAAAACTGGGAAACTTGAATCCCAGGTTTTTTATATTTTTCCCTTTTCATTTAAAGCAAATTTTTAAAAAATTTCCCATATACCTTGATTTTTTTTTTACTTAGTTTTTTTAGGGTGCCACGAAAATTTTGATTGGGTAAAATCTATTGCCTTTTTTAGTGTGGCCCCCATGCTTCCGGGGTTTTTAAAAAAAAAATGGATTTTGCAAAGCCAATTAATTTTTATACAGAGATGAGACAGCTTACCCAAAAAGAAAGAAAAAGCAGGGAGTTTTTCAAATTTATTTGGAAAAAGTAAACCCCCCGAATTTGGGGGGGGTTTAAAAATTTGTTCCCCTTCCCCGCCAGCAAAACTTTGGGGCCCGTTTTTCTTTCAAGTGTGTTTGATTTAAAAAAATAGCAAACACAGTTTCCAAAAAAAGTCCCACACCTTTTCCCTTGGTTTTCTATTCCTTGCCCTTTGGGATATGTCAGGATGGGTTTTTTTCATGAAAAACCCAAAAGAAAACCCGGGGACGGGGACCTAAAAATTTATATGAAAAACCCCCCTTAGCAGTGTTGTGACCCCTCTGTTAGAAGCCTGCATTATATAATTATTTACCTGGTTTATTATGAGGGAGGGTGGAGGAGTCCAAAAACCTTTATTCGTTATACAGAGGGGGGTTTTAAAATATGTTTGGAATTGGGGGGGCAGCCCGCTGGTGTCATTCGGGTGGGCGGGCTGCAGCCCGCTGGTGCATAGGGGGGGGCGGGCTGCAGCTGCTGGTGTCATTTCGGGAGGACGGGGTGCAGCCTGCGGGGGTCAGTAGGGAGGGCGGGTGCAGCCTCTGGTTTTAGGGGCGGGGCGGGCTCGCCTGCTGGTGGGCAGTAGGGGCGGGCGGGCGCAGCCCGCTGGGTCAGTTTCGGGGGGGGGCTGCACCCGTGGTGTCAGTTTGGGGGGGAGGGTGCAGTGCTGGGTCCCGTACGGGGGGGGGGCGCGCCGCTTTTGGGGTCAGTAGGGGCGGGGGGCGCAGGCCCGCTGGTGTCAGTACGGGCGGACGGGATGCAGCCTGCTGGTGTCAGTACGGGGGGACAGCTCAGCCTGTGGTGTCAGGAAGGGCTGCAGCCTGCGGTGTCAGTAGGGGGACGGGTGCAGCCCGCTGGGGTCAGTTGGGGGGGACGGGCTGCGCCTGCTGGGGGGTTTAGTACGGGCGGCGGGTGCAGCCTTAATGGGGGTCCTTCGGGGGGGACGGGGTGGGGAGCCGCTTGGGGTCCCGTAGGGGGGGAAAGGGGTGCAGCCTGCTGGTGTCAGTAGGGGCGGACGGGCTGCAGCCTGCTGGTGTCAGTACGGGCGGACGGGCTGCAGCCTGCTGGTGTCAGTACGGGCGGACGGGCGCAGCTGGGGTGTCATAGGGGGAGGGCTCCCTGCTGGTGTAGTACGGAGGGCTGCAGCCCTGGGTCAGTGGGGGGGGGGGGGGGGGGGGGGGGGGGGGGGGGGGTGGGGCTGCAGCCTGCGGGTGTCAGTAGGGAGGGAGGGGCGCACCTCGGTTTCAGTAGGGGGGAGGGGCTGCATTGCTGGTGTCATGGGGGCGGGGGGGCTGCAGTGGGGTGTCGTGGGGGCGGCGGGGGGCAGCCTCTGGTGTCAGTACCCGGGCTGCCCTGTTTGGTGTCCATAGGGGGGCCCTGCAGCCTGCTGTGTCTAGGGGGGACGGGGCCCAGCCTCTGGTGCAGTAGGGGGAAAGGCGCACCCATTGTTCATAGGGGCGGAGGGCTGCAGCCGCGGGTCAGTACGGGGGGGGGGCCCGCACCCTCGGTGAAGGGGTACGGGGAGGACGGCGCAGCCTCGGGGTTTTAGTAGGGGGACGGGCTGCGCCGCGTGCAGAAAGGGGCGGACGGGGGGCCGAGCCTGCGGGTGTCATAGGGGCGGGGCTGCAGCCTGCTGGTGTCAGTAGGGCGGCCAGCCGCTGGTGTCGTAGGCGGACGGGCTGCCCCTGTGGTTTTCATTTTAGGGGGAGGGGCTGCACCCGCTGGTGTCATAGGGGGGACGGTGCCCGCTGGTGCGAGGGGGACGGGTGCAGCCTGCTGGTGTCAGTAGGGGGGCGGCTCAGCCTGCTGGTCAGTAGGGGGAACGGGCCGCCCGTGGTGTCAGTAGGGGGGACGGGCTGCACCCTGCGGGTGTCAGTAGGGGGCGGGCTGCAGCCTGCGGGTTTAAAAGGGGGCGGGTGCAGCCTGGGGTCAGAGGGGGGGGGGGTGCAGCTGTGGTGAGTAGGGGGCGGGCTGCACCCCTCTGGTGCGTACCGGGCTGCAGCCTGCGGGTGCAGTAGGGGGCGGGTCCCTCGGTGTCGTAGGGCGGAGGGTGCGCCTGCGGGTGTCGTGGGGGAGGCGGGTTGCACCCTGCTGGTGTCAGTAGGGGGGGAACGGGTACCCTCTGGTGTAAGGGGGGGAACGGGCTGCACCCTTTGGGGTTTTCGTCCTGAGCCTCTGGTGTCAGTAGGGCCCCAGCCGCTGGTGTAGTAGGGGCGGAAAACGGGGGGCATGCTGGGTCAGAGGGCTGCAGCCTGTGGTGTCAGTAGGGCGGCGGCCAGCCTGCTGGTTCTGGGCGGGAGGGGCGCACCTCTGGTGAGTGGGGGGACGGGCTGCACCCTGCGGGTTTGGTAGGGGGGACGGGCCACCCTGTGGGTCATAGGGGGGGGGCTGCAGCCGGTTGTCATAGGGGCCGGGGGCCTTTTCTGGGTGTCCGTAGGGGGGCGGGTGAGCCTGCGGTGTCATAGGGGCGGCGGGCTGCGCCGCGGGTGTCGGGGCCCGGGCTGCAGCCTGCTGGGGGCAGACGGGGGCGGGCGCAGCTCTGGTTCAGTACGGGAGGACGGGCTGCAGCCTGCTGGTGTCAGTAGGGGAGGACAGGCTGCAGCCTGCTGGGTCAGTGGGGGCGGGCTCAGCCTGTGGTTCAGTAAGGAGGGCTGCAGCCTGCTGGTTCAGTAAGCGGGCTGCGGGGGT